>QJPP01000615.1:0-81398 GCA_003996215.1 Jaltomata sinuosa | reverse complement strand
AGTTCACCTCTAAATTTTGGGGCAAGCTACATGAAGAGTTGGGAACACAACTGACTTTTAGCACTGCCTTCCACCCTCATACTGATGGTCAGTCGAAGAAGATGATCCAGGTATTGGAGGACATGCTAAGAGAATGTGTGATGAACTTCGGGGGTCATTGGGACCAGTTTATACCATTGTGCGAGTTCTCATACAATAATAACTATCACTCCAGTATTGACATGGCACAATTTGAGGCATTGTATAGGAGGAGCTGCAAATCATCGGTTAGGTGGTTTGAGGAAGGCGATGTAAAGCCTTTGGGAGTGGAATTGGTAAAGGAAGCACATGAAAACGTAAGGGGCATTCAGGCTAAATTGCTGGCTTCCCAAGGCAGACAGAAAGAGTATGCGGATCGCAAGGTCCGGGACATGGAATTTCAGGTTGGTGAAAGGCATTGTTGAAAGTGTCACCAATGAAGGGAGTTATGCAGTTTAGTAAGAAGGTCAAGGTTAGCCCTCGGTTCATCGGTCCGTTTGAGGTTCTTGAGATTGTGGGGCCAGTGGTTTACAAGTTAGCACTGCCGCCCAGTATGTCGGGTGTCCATCCGGTATTCCATGTATCCATGCTTAAGCGATACCATGGGGATGGGGACTAAATCATCAAATGGGATGAGGTGCTTTTCGATAAGGATCTTCGTTATAAAGAGGAACCAGTCTTGATTCTTGCTCGGGATTTCCAGAGGTTGAGTACAAAGGTGATTGATATGGTAAAGGTTCAGTGGAAGCATCGTTCGATTGATGAAGCCACTTGGGAAACCAAGAAGGACATGCGGGACAAGTACCCTCAATTGTTTGAGAATTCAGGTACTACACTTTCTTTCCTTTATTTCCGTAAATTTCGGGTTTGATTATTCGGGGATGAACGATGGGTAAATTGGTATATGTTGTAACGATCGAGTCTGTCATTATGGGTAGTCCAATCATGCCAAGTTTTAGAGTTAGAAAATCTGGATTTGGGGGTTTGAAATTCTGGGCTAGGCTAGTCTCGGTCAGTTTAGGGGCGAGGTATGGTCTAGGGAAATCTGGGTAAGGATTAGGTTGGATGTATTGTGTTGAGCTAACTTTCCTCGTAGCTAACACGTAGAGGAGTCCGGGGGACTTTTCGGAATCAAATTCGAGTAAGTAGAACTCCCAAAATCGAGGTTGACGTGAAGGGGTTATTTCGAGATATCGAGAAAATAAGTGTGTTATAAAATGGAGTAATTTTTGAGGTTTTATGACTTTTTGTCCCGGGTCACTGCCATAGAGACCTCCGCTGTAGCGGAGAAATTACCGCTACAGCGGAAGTCAACGTCGTTCAGCCTCTGCCATAGCGAACGACTCTGCTATGATGGTACCTCTATAGCAGAGCGGACCGCTATAGTGGAGTAGACCGCTATAGCAGACCGTGATGAGATTTAATGCAGAAATATTCTCCAAAATGTTCAGTTTTCACCATTCCATTTTGGGAGAAGGGCAAGGGGATTCCAGGCAAATTTCCTCCGTTTTCCATTATTTTTCTTCCCTAAGGTAAGGTTTCTACTCTCCAATATTCGTACTACTTTTCCTACACAGTATAAATTGCTAGGAGGGAACTTGGGAAAGGGTTGGAATAACCTAAAGATGGTAGAATCCGAGGAAGAATGGGGATTCTAGGCATGAAAGTTCTTGGGTATTGTTAAAAGTAAGGTATTATGATCGTATGTTGTTAAATTCTCTATTTTTATTCGTGAAAATAATAGAACTAGGGAAATTAATGGTGGAAAGCCCGGGAAAAAGGATAGGATGATCATGGGTGGCCTGGGGGTCTGGGATTTGGTGTAATTCGGGTAATGCACAGGCCTTGTTGTTAATTCAAAGTACTTGTATGTTGTTTTAGACCAAGAATGAGAAAGGAATCCGGAACACGGGAAAGCTCGGGTTGAGTAGAGCTTGGATCATTTCGAAGTAGGTGATGGCTTACGATTCCTGTGAATGTTGTATATTTTGTACTCTTATCTAAGTGTTTGTATGAATTGTGTGGCTTAGAGGAATTGTGTAGAATGTCTAAGGGTCCTGTTTTACAGTCTGTGAATTGAATGGTGTGTTGCTTGTTGGTTTACAAGTTGTTTGTTCATTATATTGACTGTGGATTGTTGACATTCGATTGGCTCGGGTACCACACCTGGTACGGGTATACTAACAGTTGGCTCGGGTACCACGCTTGGTACGGGTATAACAAATGGTTAGCTCGGGTACCATGCCTGGTACATGTATAACAAATGGTTAGCTCTTGTACCAAGCCTGGTATGAAATACTAACCATTGGCTCGGGTACCACGCCTGGTACAGATTTATTTTACTGCATCATTGCATTGAATTGTTGCATTGCATTGACTGTTATTGGTTCCATGAGTGGACCGGGCTATTTTATTGAATTGTGATATTCGTTGGTGGTCCTTGGGTGATCGGGGATCCTGTTATATCTATGTAGTTGGTCTTGGATTAGGCCGGGTTGTCTGTTTAACACTTAGGTGTTGTTTAGAAGGGATCACAGGGTGGGTCCGGGCTAGGCAAAAAGGATGATTTATTAAACTTCTGTAATTGTTGTTTAGAGTTATAAAAAGTTGATTTCATGTGGAAACAAGCTAGGTAGAGACTTGTAGTCTAGGTGAGCCTATTGACTTGTTACATGTTTTCCGTGGTTGTACTTGGTTTACTGTACAGAATTATACACTATTTATTTGGAACTGGCTGATGATCCTACCAGTACACAGTGGTGGTGTATTGATACTGCACTTGTTTTTCTTTCTTGTGAGTATAGGCAATCTTCCAGCGGCTTAGACGCGACCTCATCTGTAGTACCAGCGTTTCCAGACTTCAAGGGTGAGCAGCTTCAATCGAGCATCCTTGAACCTATCATTAGAGTTGTAGCCCATTTATTTCGGGCTTAGACTAATTCTGTTATTTTGGAGTTGCATCCCCGTACTCTAGACATTGGTAGAATTGTTTGGTACTGCGACTTTCTGATTATAGGGGAAAATTTCCGCAGGTTATCTTAATGAAGTTGTTTTATTATTATTGAATTGCTAGTTTACTTTTATGCACTGGTTTTGAGCTATTAGAACGATAAAGTTCGGGGAAATTATGGCTCGCTCACCCTGGGGTTGGGTGAGTGCCACTCACGGCGGTCTGGGTCGTGACACTTGCAAGTTTAAAAATCAATAAAAACCACCCAAAATACTTTTCCTCGGTCATGCAAGTTTATCTCAAATCAGTATTTCATAAAATATACTAAATTTTCTGTGAGGAAGTCAGAGTACTGAAAATGTTCTCAAAATTCCAATTCTGAAATCAAAACCAGTGTTTTAAACCAAACTTTTCATATGTCATGAAGAAAACAATTACAATACAAGAACATAGATGAATAATCACGTCAAATATCACTACCAAGTTCGATTAACCCACACCAAGATTTCCAAGGTCTTCTAACTATAAAAAATTGCAATCCTAGAGAAATGACCTAGAAGGATCCAACTAATTATAAACTCTCAAGGTAAACTCATCTAAAACACACATCTAACTAAAACTAGTCTAAGGCACACAACCAACCGAATCAAACTAGAACACGCAATTTAGTAAAGTCTAGCTAAGGAAAAACGTACTCATCTGGGGTCCTGTCCCATCTAAATATTTGGGTCTCGGGTCCATATTCCCATTTCAAAGAAAGAAAATATAAGGCGGTAATCACAAGGTCTAGGGGAGGAAGTACTACTCAACCGCGTACTACAACCCTATCCTATAATAAGGACATCAAATCTATCCTTATGTCTATAATCTAATCACAATTAGATTAACCGGCAACCCGAGATTAAAGTAAGGTACGAACAAAGCGAGTAAAGATAAGGATGAAACATACTGACCTGAAGTCCAGCTAAACCACCATCCATGGCCTTGGGTCCATAATTACACAATATACAAGATAAGAAGTACGAAAAGGAAATGGTAAATACACATCGAGCAGAAAGCGCCTAATCTACCACAGAGTCTTTCGCTAACTCTATACTAAGGGTTTCTAATCTAACCATTTCAACATTGCAAACAACCTAGCTAAGTTAATGCGAGCAATCCTAATCCTAAAGGTACTATTTCGCTTACACCAAACCTTAGAGGAACAAGGATAACCTAAGCTAAGGACCCCAACCCCAATTCTAAGCTAAAACACCTAAATCGTCTATAAAAATCATAATTTGCTAATCATCATAACCAAACCACAATATTCCCCAACAATTAGCATACTACCATACAAGTACCCTAAGTAAGCTAAGTCTAAAAGAACATAAGTCGTAACCTACCTGAAAGCTGAACACCGCACAATCTATAAGACTGGAGCCTATCTCTCCTGAGAATCCTCCGAAAGCTGTCAAACTATCATAAATATGGTTTAGGTGTCAAGACAAGAATAAGTAAACCCATATTAATATACAAACTTTCGGGACAGAAATCGGGTTAAAAGAGGACCCTCGAGGCCCGCTTTATGAAAAAGGAAATAAAATTCATAAATATGTTCACAGTGAGTTTCTAAACCCATGCCCAAAATTTAGGCGCAAACGAGACTCGATTCGAGGAATAAAATAGCTCCAAAAGTCCACAAGATCAAAGGATTTTAAATAAGGAATTAATGGAGGTAAACGGAAGATAACGCGAAATAGAAGACGGAAAAGGAGAAAGGAATTGGATGAATTTACCAGAATTGCTATGGGATGAAAATGAGAGCTTGGACCAGCTCACCAACTCTCAACAATGGAAGTTTTTGGAGGAAAAGAGGAGAAAACGATTTGAAACAATTAAATAACTGCTGACCAGGACAATGCAGACACGGCCAGGCCACCGCGCACGCGGCCTCGCGCACACACAAGGCAGGCAGAGGCAAGGCCAGGCACCGCTTAAGTGTGCATGCGGGCTGGCCACTGTGCACGCGGGCATCACGCTCGAAGCTAAGGCCCCGCGTAGGCGAAGGGCATAGGGTGGTAGGGCCAACGCCCTGTTTTTGCGCACGCAACCACCCTCCCCGCACGGGAAGGTTTGGCTATTGCTGCAACAACAACCAGCCAACAATAACACTTTGGAAACTTAAACTGTCAGGGAATGGACCCTCAGACTTTATCCGGGGTCCCGCGGTCGTAAACAAACTATACTACCCTACCAAAAATGACATTCTGGACTCAACGAAACTAAAAAAATCCCCAATGGAGATCATTTCAATGAAAAGTGGGCCCCACACTTAAAAACTATTTTTTTACTAAAAAGAACCCAACAGCCCAAAATGATTTCTAAAGCCTCGGGACCCAAACCAAAGGTCCCTCTAGCCCAAAGTCGATATTTCGGAGCTAACAACACTGATGGAATTTCCATTCGAGGATGTCTTCTCCAAATGTTGACCAAAGTCAACTCTTTCAACTTTAAGAGTTTCAAAACAGGAAAACTCTTCTTAAACACAAACAAATAGCTCGAGAATTGAATCGTCAGTCTCCCAAGTCATAAATGACCTCTAGTCGCTGCAGCAATGATAAAAATGCTGAAAATGCACGAAAACTGAGAAATGACCTGGAAGGTCATTACAACATCACTACTAAAAGAACTTTCATCCTTGAAAGTTAAGAAATAGGATGCACCTAAAGGCTCGAAAATGGAAGGATATTAGGTCCACATGTCGAGCTAGGCTTCCCAAGGAGCCTCTCGATCATACGATGCTCCAGGGAGCTATACTAAAGGAAAACTACTAAAACTTCAAATTCTTACCAGCCAAAGTAGGAAAGCAACAAACTCTAACTCAAATGCGAAAAGATCAATCAACTGAACTGAACCCCAAGAAACTCAATCAAAAAGCACTGACACAACACAAATGCCAATGAAACCAAGTCAATCATCACACAGAACAAGTAACCAGGCTAACTCAGAAAGCCACCACTCAACATCCTAGATCAAGAGTCATGTGGTCCGCATAACCCTTCTGCCTATCCACTATCATCCGCACTTTAATCAATAAGCCATACACATGTCAAATACCCAAGCTACCCTCAAAACATCAACTAACCTACCGGAGGCCTATAATTCCCACTACACTTAACCTCGAATGAGGTCACCTTCATACTCGAGCTTTACCCAAGCCAAGCTATAGTCCACGAGCCTCTAACACCTAAATTACCAGCCCGTAGCATATCCTTAAGAACCAGAGTAGTCTGCTCTAACTGACTATCAACCTGCGAATGGACACCTACGCTGAGATTAACCTCGATACCCAAACTCATCTAAACCAACCATCAGGAACCCAATTGCAATTGACACGCCGTGGATAGTAATGATATGGATGAACACCCCAAATTGAAGGACAATCTCCTAACTGAAGACAAAAACTAACCTCATTGAACTGGCTGAAGGTGAGTGAACTAGAGCAACCCGCCCATGAAGACTCAAACAACATTTGATCTCCGCAAGGAGGGTGGCAAGCCATCAAATAAACTCCAAATTCTAGGAACACCGTTACTGGTCCAAATTCTCAAATGCCATTCGGATTTAAGATTTCCTTACTAGCCTCGCCACTCAGACAAAAAATCATCATGCCGCGAATACCAAGTCAAACCAACCCGTAAGCCAAGGAAAGGATGCCCAAAGTCAAAGGTTGCTGCTTAGATATTGAAAAAATCATAAGCTCAAAACCACCATTTTCCAGCTCAAAACGTCTAACCTTCTGTACCAGCATGCAAACCACCAACTCTGAAAGAAGCTCAAAATACCACCAACCTCTGGCCCATAATTAGAAGAGTCTGAATCGTCGTTGAAATTCATAAGGCTTGAGCTTTTAGAAAACTTGCCTCAAACTCGTTGAACCACCAGAAGGGAACAATGTAATGAATCAATCTAGCCATTAGTGCCACAACCAACGAAACCCTTCACAACCCTGTCTGGAGGAACCTGAAAACCCACAAAGTTTGAAACCTAATTTTCAAAATGTCAGTCACGCTTCTATCGAATCCTCGAGTGGACTCATATGTCACCGATGAACACTATAGCAACCAAAATCAAATAGGCTCTGAATACACGGCTCGCCCAATCCATAAATATTGTTGAGGCATGGGTCAGCAAAATGGCATAGCGGGGAAATCATAGTGAATATAATGAGACCTAAAGGTAGTCTTGGGAATGCCCATTGCCCTGATCCATAAAAGGGAACCTGACCTCAAATCTATCTTGGGAGAATGCCAATGCACTCTGTAGCTGGTTGAATGAGTCATCAATATACAACACTGATGCGTACCCTCAGTAGTCACCTCAGCCAGCTATCGATAATTAACATACACATGCAAGGAGCCATCTTCCTTCTTTCGCAAACCCAATAGAACACCCCTCAGATATACACTGGACCTGACAACCTCTTTCTTAGAAGATCTTGAAGTTGTTCCTTTAACTTTCACAACTCAGCTGGCATCATCCGATATGGCAGAAAAGGAATGGGCCAAGTGTCCAACTTATTATCAATGCTAAAGTCAAACACATCCAAGTTTGAACTAGGCAAAAATGGTAGAATAGCACCCTGAATACTCGCTAAATGCAGGAACTGACCCAAGTGAGAATTTATTGGCACTATTACCACAAGAGTAAGCAAGGTGATCTAAGGCCTAGTAGGAGATAAAGAGATAATGAACCCCAGCTTGGAAATACAACAAAATCCATCACTTAGGATTGACCATTACTTAGGACGACAAGGTCAACTCACACGTCTACTCTCCAACATAATAACCTCCCAAGGCATGACATACCCGATCCACTACTAAAAGAATTCCCCTACAGGGCAGCCACACGTAAATGCACCAATAAGAATTACATAGTAACCCAAACCTGAAGCAAGGTGAAAAAATATATATATAACCATATGCAGACCCCATAAAAACCAATATAAAGGCTGGCTAATGATACCAGTGATCATACATGTAATAACGATGCCTAGAACCTCAACCTCTGGCCTACTCGAAGGAGCATCTGACTGACTGCATCCACCTCCGATTAAGTACCCAGATAACTACCTCTCTAACCCAGCTGGGCCGCCGATTCTGAAGGCTCACTTATCCCACGTCGGGGACACTCTAGAAAAGTGTCCAACCACCCCACATTCATAACAACTTAAAAAAGTTCTGCCCTGATGTAAAGTACCTACTGACTTGGGATGGTCACTTGAACTTCCTGGATAAAAGTCACTGCTAACCCTCTGGGGACTACCCCTATTACCTTACATGATGCCTCTAGTCAGTGGCACTGGAACTTGAAGAGGGTGAAACTCCCCGAACCTGGGACAATCCCTAGCAAACAATGCCCCAACTCACTACACACATGGCAACCTTGACCAAACTCTCCCTGCTGTGATGACCTAGCTAAACCAGGCTAGCCTCTAAGGCACAAATACCCAGAATGCGAACCTTCGAACATCTGACCTAAAACCTGGCTGCTCTACCCAATCTGACCTGCATAATCGTCATTCGAACCCAATAGCACTGTATAAACTGACCTGCTATACTAAGAATAATGATGCTACACTTTACTTAGAGAATTCCTTACCTCGAGACTAAGAACCACAAAAACTACCCTGACAATGATACCTCTTGTCAATGCTTTCATAGGCATAACTCCTTTACAGTTCACACGCGATCAACCACCTGAAGGAAAGTAGTCCCAACAGATACTAAGTATTCAGTCGCCAAACAAAGTGATGAAACCAACCCTCTGCCAAATCTCTATAATCTCCTATATTTTGTAGGCATAGCCATATATGCCAACCTAGTTAACTCATGAAACCTTGCCTCTACTTGGGAACGGATATAGAACCCTGCTGAATAATGGCAAACTCATCCCTAACCATGGTGTAGCTCAAAGAACCATAACTTGTCCCTGCGTGTGACACACCCTTCAAAATACTCAGAGTCCTAGCCACGGTGTCTTGACAACTGGTACAGCTACAAAACCCATCTAAAGCTGGGTTGGTCCCAAATCCAATGGCTAAAATAGTAAGCACTCAATCACTATAGGTAAAGCTGGTGAAGGTGCTGTAGCAACAGGAATACGAGCCTCGTTCTCACCCATTGCTTTAGAAGTCTTAATCATCCAGGAAGAAATGCAACAAATGAAGTTTAGACGTTAATAGAGTCAAAAAAAGTACGATCAAGAATCAAAGAGATGGAAATTTTCCTAAAAATGCCCTATAGCCTCCTGCAGATAGGATACGGACGTCATCGTACTGATCTGCGAGACTCTATCGGACACTTGCTCTTGTACCATTGACATCGATGAACCTAGAGCTCTAATACAACTCTATCACGACCCAATTCCTCAGGTTGTGATGGCACCTACTATAACCCACTAGTAGGTAAGCCGAACCCTTAGCCCAGAACGGAAAGTAACGGGCTAACAAGAGAACCAAAACTATAGTAGAAGAATAATATTTAAATATTTAGAATAAGCGGAAGGAAATGCAGATATAAAAAGTGGAAGCAAACACAAAATACATGACATCCACAAGACCTAGAATCAGACAGTAAAAGAGCTACTATAGCATACAAAGTACTAAATAGATATAATATTCATATAACTGTCTCTAAAAGAGCAAAGTAAGACTAGTCCAAATCAGAAGGAGATGGGTCAAATCCGACCGTTAAGAGCTCACCATATATCTTCGATTAGCAACACCGCTCGAGGACAACATCAACAACGATAACCCGCACTAAGATCTGCATCAGAAAAAGATGCAGAAGTTTAGCGTGAGTACCAAAACACGCCGTACTCTGTAGGCATCATAGGCTGTCTGGGCTCAAATAAGATTCAAGTATAATAGCGTGTGAATATAAGCTAGAGGTAAGGAAAGAAGGGTCAGAAAATAGATACAGGTCTCATCTAGGTAACAATGAAAAGCATAAGTAATTAATCTGAAAAGCGTAAGGAAAATAGGTTAACCAACAATCTCATAAAATAAACAGGTGACGGGGGTAACTTGGAGTTCTAGTCACATCAGGGGTAACTACAACAATAGGCAATCACGACCAGAACTAATATAGCAATCTCGTAAACCGTCAAGATAAAGGTGAAGCCAATAACGCTAATAATAGTAACAATACACTAGGACCATGGTTACAAGGAAAGAGAGTGGCTGGCCAAGTTATACAATTGAGGTAATCATAAGAATTAACTCAGAAAATATAAAGTAAAGATCTAACTACAACCTAACCAAACCCCTATAAGTCCAGAAGGAACAATCAATAACAAATAAAACCTAACCAGACCCTCATAATCTCGGTAGGTACAAACAACAAATAATAAATCTAACCAGACCCTCCGTAAGTTCATAGGATGCACACAACAGACAGTAGAGACTAACAATCAACCTAATGGGGTAATGCAAGTGGAATCGTGCCATGATATGCCATATGATTCATGCCCAGTGCCAATAGTACCATGATATGTCGTATGATTTGTGCCAAGTGTCAATAGTACCGTATACTCCTCCTACAGTCGTAGCTTGCAAAGGCAGGACCAATAGGGGACTCGCAAAATTTGTATACCAATTTTTGAACCATATCACAATAATCGTATATCATTTCAGACCATATCTCGATGAGCATGCCATGATGAATATCAGAAAAATCACCTGGAACACTTTCCCTCGGGCATGAAAGTTTAGAAATCAATGAAAACGACCCGAAACACTTTTCCTTGAGTTTAAAAATTAAGAAAAACCACTTGAAACACTTTCTCTCGTGCATGCAAGTTTAAAAATTAATAAAAGTCACTGGGAACACTTTTCCTTGGGCATGCAAGTTTATCTCAAATCAGTATTTCATAAAATATGCCAAATTTTTGGTGAGAAAGCTAGAGTAACGAAAATGTTCTCAAAAATTCTCTTCTGAAACCAAAACCAGTGTTTTAAACCAAACTTGTCATATGTCGTGAAGAAAACAACCACAATACAAAAACATAGATGAATAATCACGTCAAATATCACTACCAAGTCTGATTAACCCGCACCGAGATTTCCAATGTCAACTACCTAATGAAAAGTTGCAATCCTAGAGAAATGACCTAGAAGGATCCAACCAATTGTAAACTCTCAAGGGAAACCCACCTAAAACACACATCTAACTGAAACTAGTCTAAGGCGCACAACCGAACAAATCAAACTAAAACACATAATTCACTAAAGTCTAGCTAAGGCAAAATATACTCACCTGGGGTCCTGTTCCATCTAAATACTAGGGTCTCGGGTCCACATTCTTATTTCAAAGAAGGCAAATATAAGGCGATAATCACAAGGTCCAGGGAGGAAGGACTACTCAATCGCGTACTACAACCCCAGCCTATAACAAGGACATCAAATCTATCCTTATGTCTACAATCTAATCACAATTAGATTAACTGACAATCCGAGATTAAGGTAAGGTACGAACAAAGTGAGTAAAGATAAGAATGAAACATGATGACCTGAAGTCCAGCTAAACCACCATCCACGACTTTGGGCGTATAATTACATAACATATAAGATAAGAAATACGAAAAGGAAATGGTAAATACACATCGAGCAGAAAGAACCTAATCTACCACAGAGTCTTTCGCTAACTCTATACTAAGGGTTTCTAATCTAACCATCTCAACATCGCAAATAATCTAGCTAAGTTAAGGCGAGCAATCTTAATCCTAAAGGTACTACTTCGCTAACGCCAAACCTTAGAGGAACAAGGATAACCTAAGCTAAGGACCCCAACCCCAATTCTAAGCTAAAACACTTAAATCGTCTATAAGAATCATAATTTTCTAATCATCATAACCAAATTACAATATCCCTCCAACAATTAGCAGACTACCATACAAGTACCTTAAGCGAGCTATATCTAAAAGAAGGTAAGTCATAACCTACCTGGAAGTGAACATGCGCGCACAATCCATAAGACCAGAGCCTATCTCCCTCGAGAAGCCTCTAAAAGCTATCATGCTATCATAAACATTATCTAGGTATCAAGACAAAAATAAGGACACCCATATTGATATATGAACTTTCGGGCCAGAAATCGGGTCCAAAAATGACCCTCGGGGCTCACTTTATGAAACAAGAAACAAAATTCATAAATACATTCACAGTGGGTTTCTAAACCCTTCCCAAAATTTAGGCGCAAATGAGACTCGATTCGAGGCATAAAACATCCCCAAAATTCTACAAAATCAAAGGATTTTAAATAAGGAATTAATGGAGGTAAACGTAAGATTACGCGAATTTGAAGATGGAAAAGGAGAAGGGAGTTGGATGAACTGACCAGAATTGTTATGGGATGAAAATGAGAGCTTGGACCAGCTCACCAGCTCTCAACAGAGGAAGTTTTCAGAGGAAAAGAGGAGAAAAAAAATTATACGCGGCCAGGCCACTGCACACGCGACCTCGAGCATGCGGCAAAGTGCTCGCACACGCACACGCACAAGGCAGGCGGAGACAAGGCCAGGCACCGCTTCAGTGCACACGCGGGCATCACACACGCATCCAAGGCTCCACGTGGACGAAGGGCACAGGGTGGTCGAGCCAGTGCCCCTTCTTTGTGCATGCAGCCAACCTCCGCGTACGCGAAGGGTTGGGTATTTTTGCAATAGCAACCAGCCAACAGTAGCATTTTGGCAACTTAAAATGTCATCGTATGGACCCTCAAAATTCATCTGGAGTCCCGCAAATGTAAACAAACTATGCTATCCT
The DNA here is from genome assembly GCA_003996215.1 of Jaltomata sinuosa. Classification (NCBI taxonomy): domain Eukaryota; kingdom Viridiplantae; phylum Streptophyta; class Magnoliopsida; order Solanales; family Solanaceae; genus Jaltomata; species Jaltomata sinuosa. The sequence continues at coordinate 68,622 of QJPP01000615.1, read as the reverse complement.
ACCAAAAATAATATTCTAGACTCAGTAAAATCGATGAAATCCTCAATGGAGATTGTTTTAACAAAAAGTGGGCCTCACGCTCAAAAACCAATTTTTTTACCAAAAGGAATCCGACAGCCCAAAATGAGTTCAGAAGCCTCGTAACCCAAACTAAAGGTCCTAGTCCAAAGTCAACGTTCTGGAGCTAACAATGCTGGCAAAATTTTCATCCGAGGTCGTCTTCTCTGAATGTTGACCAAAGTCAAGTTTTTCAACTTTAAGAGTTCCAAAATAGAAAAACTCTTCTAAAACACAAATAAATAATTCGGGAACTGAATCATCAGTCCTGGAAAGTCATAATGACCTGTAGACACTTGGAAAAAGTTTGAAATACTGAAAATGCATGAAAATCGAGAAATGACCTGAAGAATCATTATAATTTTTATCCTTTGCTTTATCTACCCACAATGAATGGTCCTAATTAGCCCCTTTGATCCTTTAGCCTATTCTTTGGTAGTCACGTATGAAGCTTAATCCTTTACTTTAGATTAAATTCTAATTTAATTCAAAACTCCTAAGCACTTTAATTGAAAAAGAAAGAGTTAAGAGGAGTGAGAATGAAAAAAAGGAAAAAGTTGAAGTGAAAACCTGTAGAAACACTAGTGGTACAATTGTTTGAAAGTTTCATATAATATTGGTAGGGAGTAGAAAAGGTGAAAAAGAGAAAAAAAATGTGTTTGATTGCTCCTTACTAATGGTGTGTGAATGTGCTTAAAAATATGAGAAAATAAAGAAAGTCTATGGGTGAGAAGAGAAAAAGAACGAAGAATGGTTGACTGAATAAAGAGTGAAACAATGAAAAGTTGTAACGTATTAAAGTGCTTAGGAATATAGTCACTATTATATCCAAAATAGTTCCAACCCGTCTCTTAGCCTACATTACAATCATGAAAATTCTACTTGATCTAAAATTTGTTATTCTTATATTAATGTAGTAATACATTAAGGAAAAATTTGTGGTTCATCGTATGTTACATGTGAAATTCTTTGGGAATGTGAGCGTAATTCTATTCTTATACCCATTCATATGATATTATGCATACTTGTGAGTGCATATGGGTAACTCTCTTATTATGAGGGGCACATGATTGAAGAAAGATGGGTAAAGTGTTTGATTTCTTGATTGGGTAATCTATAAGTATTTGCAAATATTATAGAGTCAGTTCTTGAGGCTAGGTGGTCTTGAAGAAGTTGTTCATGAGTTTTAAATATGTTAAATTATTAAAGCATGTGTTATGAACTTGCCATCTATTATAGTCGTTGTAGTCTTAACTTGAGTAATCTTAATTCAGTTAGTGTAGTTGTAGTTGAGTCGTAGTTATAGAGTAGAGCTTACTCGAGGGCGAGCAAGAATTTAAGTGTGGAGTCTTGATGTGAGGCTAAAAGTAGTGATTTTATGTTATAGATTGCCTCACATTTTACTTATTTTAACATGCTTTTGAGCCTACTTTATATGAAATACGCTTATGTAGCTTGTCTTGAAGTGTAGGTTAAATAATGAAGGAATTTGCACGAATTTGAAGCATAATAGAGTGATATTGAAGCTTTGAAGTCTGAGTAGGAGCCAAGAATGATGATCCGGAGCATGTCCATGGATAGGTGATCAAGACGGAAGTTTAACAGAGGTAAAATAACGAAAAAAGGTAAAAAGAAAATTGCACTACTGAAGGGTGCCTCAGGAGCCCCCATAGTGCAATGGACCAGAGGCCAAAAGTGGACTGCTCCAGTACACTGCGGCGCCCCACAGGACGCCGCACAGGAAAGGGTCGTAGTGCAAATTTGGGCAGTTTTTGCGCAATTCATTTTTAAGAAGGAAAATCAATCCAAAACCCGATATATACTACCCTTAGGCAATTTTTGTGAAGAGAGGAGACTAAGAATGAGATAGAGAGAGGGGAGCACGAAATTTAGGGAGAACTCTTGACCTAGGGAGTTTGGAGCCACCATAGAGGCCGGAGAACATCGATTTATCCTTTCTTCTTCATTACTTATGTATTTTTGCGTTCTTGATTAGATGATCTGTAGTAATTCCTTCATGTCTATATGGAAGTAGACTTCCCATCTAGGGTTATGGTAGTTTCTTTTTGGTTGAAAATCAACAGATTCTTATTCACACCCAGATTCCTTTACAGAGACGTGCAACTATTACAGGCAACCTCAGAGTCGACCCCAATTCAGCAGGGTTGCTTACCTATCTAGGCTATTCTTCACACAGTAGTATTTCTTCTATCCATCTCCTATCTTTACAAGTCACTCGATATAATCTATCTCCTATCTTATTTCTGCATTCCATACGTATCTTGGTGTATATTACTTCAGGCCTGGACACTGTGTGATTCACTGTGTGATTCCATACTGCCTCATTCCTGGCCAGCCAAATATGATAAATATAAGAGCTGCTGAACACATCCATAGTAGCCCTCTACTCATCTTCCCGTGAGCTCGTCGAGCAATGCGAGTCCACCATCCCTGTAGCTCCAAATTTCTAATGCTAATTTTTAGCCAAGACAGAATATTTTCAATGCAAGTTTTAGAAAAAACACATTGAAAGAATAAGTGTTCTATCGTCTCAGGGCCACTACCACAGATCGCACATTTATCATCATCAATTATGCCTAGCCTCTTGAGTCTAGCGTTTGTCAGCCATCTTCCATGCATTGCCAGCCATTTTTAACCCACAAGTGGTGTCCGAAGAGAATAAGATATACGCAAATCTTACCTCTACCTTTGTGGGGTAGCTAGGCTGTTTCCGATTGATCAAATTGAACCTAAACAACAACATGCACAGTGCACAAGTGGAGTCTGGGGAAGGTAAGATGTATGCCGACACACCTTACCCTTACCTTTGTGGGGCGAAGAGGTTGTTTCCGTGTTACCCCTACACCTTTGTGGGGTTAGAAAGGTTGTTTTATTAATCAATTGAACCTATTTGCTTATAATTGTACCTTTATTTTTATTGCAATTCAGCATGATATTAACTTTGATTTCATCATGTGCTTTCTTATGCAAGCTTAACGGTGTCTCAAACCGGCACCAGAAGCAAGATTCCTCTGTTTTTAGGTTTCTTTATGCAGCCTCATATTGCTATGTACGAAGTGAATAAAGATATACGCAAATCTTAAAGTGATTTTTGACCCTCTCCGATTTTTAACTCATTTTTAATTAAATATTATTTTTCGTCTAATCTTTATTTTAGCTCTTATTTCATTTTTAGTAGGTTTCATTTGAAAAATTATATAAAAAAAAAGGGTCTCGAAAAATAGAGTCACATTTTAGGATAAATTTATTTTAACTTTCCAAATAATACAAAAAAATTCAAAAAAATATCTTTTCTTTTAATTTAGGTTTTAATAAATAAGCTGATGATTTTATCATGCTTTTTTGTTATATCTATATTTAGATTAACCATTTAAAATTTCTATACTTTATTAATATAAAAATAACTAATTATTATTTTATCATTATATTATATTTCCCACAATTCATGCGAGCACACACAATCCACATACACTATATATATATATATATTTTGCACATACACACAAAAAAGATAAAGAAAAAAGTAACAGAGAGTAAAAGATTAGAAAACAGATAGAAAAAGGGAGATAACGATTAGAAGGAACAGAAAAAGATTAGAGGCAACAAAGAGACAACAGTAGAGACGAAAACAGAGAGTGAAAAAAAAAAAGATACAGCAAAAAAAACAAAGTTTTCCTTTTTAAAAGTTCCGGGATTGGAGTTTTGATTTTGGGGTCCTTAATGTGAGGTAAAAAAATACATATATTTAATTATTATTTGCTTTATATTTAGTCTTTTTGTTTTTGTTTTTGAGTATTGATTTTATAATTATTTTTATGTTGGATATTTTTATTTGTAGGATTAAACCGAGAAAAAAAGGAAGAAATTTGAAAAAAAATAAATTAAAAACGAGAAATTCTATAAGAAAATCAAGGAGGCAGCTTAATGAAAGAAATTTATTATAATATAATATATATGCAGCAATTCAAATTGAATTGAATTTCAATTCAAATTGAATTGAATATGAGTTGTACACGTGTCATTCATTGAGGATAGGAGACGAATTCAAGGCTGCACACGAGTCTCCCAATTTAATTGGGTTTTAGTTTTTCAATTAGTTTTGGATTCAGTTATTTTATTTGAGACTTTTTTTTACACTTATAAATATCTCATAAAAATAATTTATACACAATTTTTGACCTACGAAAAGCTACAAGTCGCCGTGGAGGCCGGATAATATTGGTTTCATCTTTTCTTCTCCTTTATTATTTATTTTTACGTTTTTCTTTGGATGATTTGTTGTAATTACTCCATGTCTATGTGGAGTTAAACTTCTCGTTCTAGTATTGTGGTAGCTAATTATATGATTGTTGAAGTAGACGATTGATTCAATTAGTTATTTTTTTCATATTAGTTGTTCTTATATTCTTGTGCTTACTATTTTAATGCTTAGCTACCATTAAAATAAATCTATAATCTCTTTGTGAACTCGAGAGAAGAATCATTGAGATAGAACAAAGAATATAGGGGGCAAGACCTCTCTTTTGTAACGTAAAGGGTAGGTTAGCGACTAGGATAGGAATATACCTAGAACGCTTTGTTTGGTTTACACGGGAAGATATATAAAAGCGTTCGGAATAAGATGTCACATCCCCGCTCAACGATGTAGTTGTGATGCTATTTTGGATAGGCAACTAGAGGCTCGAGAGACCATAGTTGTAAAAAATTAACCCCAAAATCAACAACTAGATAAATAAACAAGTCGATGAAATTGCTTACTCAACATGATTGTTAGCGAATCCATAGTCCTAGATCGATTTCATCACATTGATTACGTGAAAATCTGCTCTTTGTTTGGTTAATTGTTCATTAGTAACTTCTTCTTTTTATTTCTAGATTAGTTAATCATCATCTTTGAAATTTCTCGCTTGAATAAATAATTAGAACTAGTTTAATTTAGTGAATAGTTAATCGACAAGTCCCTGTGGGTACGATATTTGGATTTACAATCCTATATTACTTGTACGATCGCGTACACTTGCGTGTACGTTAGGACGCAACTGTCCTAGTTTTGAATTTTCGATGACGGTGATCTTGCTTTTATTTTCAGTTAGTTTATCACACAGATTTTTACTCAATTCCTTTCTATTTATTTTTAGTAATTTTATTGTGAATCGAAGTGAAAAACAAAGTTATTTAACTTGTTTCATGTATTATTTACTATGTAAAGTTGATTATTTATGTAAGGTTTTATTATAAATTGTATGTTTAGCTATCCCAACACTTATATATTTGTGCGTAGATTTAGAGTTTTAAGATATTAATGTCCCGAGTATAAACATGTTTCAACTTTGAATTTTCCTTTTCAATTAAAATGAACACCGTTATCTATTCATTGAAAAAAAATATGGCCGCACTCACTAAAAAAAATTCTTCCTAGCCTTTAAAGTCTCGATATTCTTTATTTAAATGGTGTGTATTATCATTTTTTTTCTTCTTTTGAATAGATCCCGTAATCACAATTTAAAGTTCATATTATTACATAGGTTATAACCTAATCAAGAGAAGTCAGTAGGATTTTATTTTATTTTATTAAGATATTAAAGAACAATATGTTAAATAATTGGAGCGGCCATGTTATAATTTTAAATCAATATATTTTTTATATACTATTGAATCTAAGTACGTGATTGTGCATGCATGTAACAGTACTATTGAATCATATTATTGCATGAATCACTATTTCTTTTAATGAAAAGTTAATGAATTGGATTTTAGATTGAGTGGTGCAGTTTAATTTGTTAGTGTTAGATTGATTTGGTGGGTTACTGCCAACGTGAATTGGGTCAAAACAAGCAGTGAGTTGTTAATTTTAATTGATTTCTTCGATGATACGACGATAATAGAAGTTCGGCCTAATCGATATCTAAGGCTCAAATAATTATTCTAAATGTGAGAGAGTGAGATGAGTTGCGGATTAATTCAAGACTCATTGTGAAAAAAAGAAGAAGAGGAAAAATCAATTGTGAGGGAGCGAGATCAGTTGCAAATTAATCCAAAACTCGTCGCAAAAAGGAGAGAGTAAAGAATATGAATTGAATGGAATAATTGTCTCGAGTTCAATAGACGAACAAATGCCTCTAAACGCTAGATGAGCTTTAGACATGATAAAATAAATAATAATAATAAAATCTCGTTTCGATTAAGGATGCGATTATGCATCTTTCTTGAGACGCTTTTAAAAATAAATAATTATTGATTAAATAATAAAAATAAAATTTCAAGGATGCGGTTACGCACCTTGGCCAAATCATTAATAATTAATTCTCACTAATTTAGACCCATAATGCAGTTACACATCTAAGTTAGGATCAATAAAAGTTCAACAATTTAAAAGACGAGCGAACCATGACTTGTAACACAATTTATTCAAAAAATAATTTAACCTAAGTATAAGTCGATAGAAGCGATCGTGCTAAAATCACGGGACTCGAGGGGTGCCTCATATCTTCCACTCGATCAACAAAATTTCTTACCCGGTCTTTATTTTTGCAGACCAAAATAAGAGTCATTTCCTTTTGATTAGGGATTCAAAAAGGTAACTTGAAACATCATTAAAACTCAATTCCAAGTGACGACTCTGAACAAATAAATAAAATAATTCATATTCAATACCGTCACTTTAATTGGAAAAACCCTTCTTCTTCCCTTCGAAAAAGGGGTGTGACACCGGTTAGCCTTGCTTAGTTGATACGAAAGATCAATCACATTCACTTCACTATCGACTGACGACCATAGGAACATAGGCGTTAGGAATAGTAGAGTAGACATTGAGGCAGTTTGGAAAGACGCTCAACATCACAAATATCAACCCGCAACTAATAATCCGATAGATAATTAAAATCAATTCAAGTGATTACTCAACATGATTGATAGCAAATCCATAGCCTTAGATCGGTTTCTTTTTATTGATTACATAAGAATTCGGTCTTTGTTTGGTCAATTATTCATTAGTTAGTCTGTCTCTATTCTTAGTTTAGTTAATCCATAAATATATCATTAGGTTTTACCACTTGGATAGATAATTAACATTAGTTTAATTTAGTAAATAGTTAATTGACAAGTCTCTGTGGATACGATATCTGGACTTACAATCTTATATTACTTGTACGACCGCGTACACTTGCGAGTGCGTTGAACGCAACAATAGGAAAGACGGATCTTTAGGAATGTAAATTTTGAATACTTTCTATTTAATGGCAAGAAAACTCTCAATATTGAGAGGCATTCAACCGAAATTTGTCAGTAGGAACTTAAAGATTATACAATTACACAGGAGAGAAGCGTTATAGATAAAAGAAAATAATAAAGAAGAAAGACAAACAAGAAATAGATATAAAGAAAATAAAAATCCAAGCAATACGAGTAGATGGCTCCAATATAATATTACACTTAACAGCAAATATTATTTGCACTTGGTTCACAATTGGATAATGACAAACACTCCAGCAAGAAAGGAAAACATTCAAAACAATTACAACACCACAGGTGGACACAACAACCATCCTTATTTATGCAATCAGCAACAAGGTTAACTAGCTGATGCATCACTAGGAAACATTAATTAATTAAACAACACATACCAAACAAACATAAACGAGCACCATTTTTGGCTAGGTCGTTCATTAAACAAGTCGAAAACCAGCAACGCTTAAACTGACAATACTACTGGTTTTCCCAACAAACTGCAAGGCTGACTGCAAAAACCCTAGGGATGGTAAGCTAGCGTTACATGTTGAGAGCGGAGTATTAACCACTATATTGCAGTTAGAAAGTAGTGATGACAATATATTTTGAAGAGGATCCAACACCAGGGAAAACACTCCCGATCCATTTGTTGTGGTACTTGCTACTACATTTCCTGCTCCACACTGCAATTGCACCGATGCATCTGCAAAGTTTAAACGATGTTACTAAAATTTGTTAGGCTCGCACGTGAAGGAGCATGTTTAAGATATAATTCATCAACAATTAAAACTTATTGATGAGATGGTCACACAATTCAAACATGAAGAAACTTTTTGTAAGATGGGATGAATGCTTATAATCATATATAATCATGGGATAATGTAGCACGCTTATTGACAAAGACTGTAGGATTAATCATGCGGCTCAATTTAGTTGAAAATATTTTGGAACTATATATTTATACTATCCGCGCACCCATTGTACGAGACGAATAATGAGTGTAGTGCCCTGAAATCTTCCTATATATGTATAATATAGACTTACTAGTTCACAACCACTAACAACTTCTTAAATATGTCATAGGCTTACTACGTGGTCAAGGATCAGAACGGAAAAAAGGGGATGTTTTCAGTGTTTACGGTAGATTTGTGGTATACTATGTGTTACTGTACGGACGGAATAACGAATTTACTAGGGGGGAAAAGAGAGGCGCTTCTAATGTATACGGCAGACTTTGTAGTCTATACTCTATACATATGTGGTACTTGTACGTACAAAATAACTAACTTACTAGGGAAAACTGGGGTGGTTGTTCCATTGATGACATCTATTTTGCCGTTAAGGCTGCAAAATAGAACCCCATCTACACGTATTGGGCTAAGAAGGCCATTCAGAAGTCCGCCTAATTGGGCTACTGCAACGGGGGTTGCAATTAATGCAGCCAAGAGGAAAATCAAGAAAATTTTTGCTGAGGCCATGACAATTTCTTTTGTGTGATATAGCTAATTAAGTTGTTGCTGTGAGAAGTTGTGTTGTACAATTTAGGTGTGTGTATGACCAATTTATAGGAAAAGTAATGGTAAATTCAGTGGCTGAAATTTCAATATCCTAAGCCACTTGTTGTAAAAGTGGCTTATATTTCTTTTGCATGTATGAATGAACTAAATTGAAGTCAGAAGAAGCAATTTGGTTGTTTTTGTCTGTGTTGAGAGAACTAGCTATCTGATTAAATGTAACTTTGCGTATAGTTCATTGCTATATTAGATGCCATTTTTTGGGTGGTGGTCACTCTAGGTAGCTATATAACTACAATTTGCTCCAAGCTAATCTTCAATAATAGCATGCTTTTTTTGACCTTATGTATTGTAAACTATTGTCTTTTTTTATTTTCTTGAGCATGCGTATGTGAATATGGTCCAATGTTAAGTAACTACGTACTACAAGAAGGAGCAATTTTTTAATTTCCTCTACCATTGCACTATAATTTTTTCTTATGTCAAGGGGATTCTATTGAAATATTAGGCAAGCATATCATAGGGCACAAAGAGGATGAAAGAGGGAAATAGACAGCTCACTTCATATCATTAGAAAAACTCTACCCTTACGCGACAAAATCGCAAAAAGGATTTATATGAAGCATCAATAGATAATTTTAGGTTCATACTGCTAAATGCTTACACACCTCTAGCTATGAACTTGGCCATCTCGAAAATACAAAATCATACACCTAAATAACATAAATAATATGCATCTAATCACATAAATATCCTAAAAGCCACATTAATAACATAAAAGTGCATGAACTTAGAATATTCAAAATTATTTTTTAACAGATTCGACAATTTAGCAAGCAGAGAAATTCATTTTTGTCCAATTTAGATAGTATAATTTTTCAGTGAAAGTGATTCAATTGAACCCTTTATGCTCCTAGCTTTGTCCCCTAACAAGGAATTGGTTGAACTTATATTTAACCAAAGTTTACAATTTAATGATATCGATGAAAATATTGCATGCACAATAGAGATAAACTCTCACTGCCCGTCTTCCCTCCCTAATCCCCCGATGGACTAGAAAGGATGGACAGGAGGGCTGAGGGGGCTGGGTGCAAAAAATGGTGAGGTCTTAATATCTCACTTCTGCTAAAATAATAAGGAAAAATTACATAAAAATGTATGTGACAACTTTACATTGCAAAATATGGTCAACTTTTTAAGCTCTTACAAAAAATGGCTCAACGTCTATAGAAAAAGAAAGTTACTTTGTATCCTTAGCCAAATTTTACTCTTTCTCTCTCACACACACACACAATCCAATCTTTATAGTTGTTCATATTGCTACAACTAATGAACATTTAAGGGAATATGGGTCTATAAAATTCTTAAATCAAGCATATAACAAATTTACATTACAATTTCACAGCTATAGCATGAATATTTTGGATGTTCAGCCATTATTGAAGCTCCAAGCTTCAAAATTTGAAATTAAATTTTTGTAAATAAGTTTTGCTTCGAGTGGGTATGATTACAAAAGATTGGTTATGTATTGAGGAGCATAAATGTGAAATTTTGGATGATTTGGTGTAGTTTTTAGGTGTTTTTGGATGAATTTGGTGCTTGAATTCGAGGAAGAAGATGAAGTATGTTTTGTTGTATATATTTGTATATTGTATTGTATATTATTGTATATACAATACAGTTTTTTTTATTTCAGTAATTGTTTTCTTCCTCTCTATAATATACACACTTATATAATGTAGATACATTGTTTAAACATTATATATACATAATTATACAATGTATCTATATTGTATAAGTTTGTATAGATTGGGGAGAAAGAAGCAAATGACCAAAATAAAAAGACTGTATTGTATATACAATAATATACAATAATATACAAATATATACATTGTTATACAAAAAAAAAAATACTTTACACTTATGGCCAAATTCAGATTTGGCTATAAAATGTAATGTAATTTTTTGGCCACGAAATTGCAATGTATATTTACTAAGTGTACTTTTTTGAAATTATCCCAAAAAATAATGTAAAAAAGAAGATACAGAATTTTTGAGTCATTTTCAGAACATATACCGAGGATCTACTCCCTTTATCTCAATTTATATGACACACTTTCCCTTTTAGGTAATTGAAAAAAGAATGACACATTTTTATATTTAGTAACAATTTTACTTTAAAATGCTCATTTTACGATTAATGGGATGATTTATAGCCACACAAACATGCATCTATAACTTATTTTAGACCACAAATTTCAAAAATACTTTCTTTCTTTCTTAAACTTCGTGCTAAGTCAAACATCACATAAATTAAAACGGGGGAAGTATGGATGCTTCTTGTGCAAAAGAAAAAGTTATAGATGTTTGTGTGATATTGTCCATCTTGATTTTTTTGTTTTTTTTTTAAAAAAATAAGTCACTTAAAACTTTTATTTGAAAAAAGATCTAGATTTGCATTTTACAATCACATACTTACCATCCATTGTGTGGATTTGATAATTGCATAAAGGAAAAGTAATATATTGTCCATCTTGACCTTGGATTGAAAACTAATTTAGAAAAGACATCAAATCCTCCTTCAACTTGTCCCGAAAAGTCGAATACACACTCCAACTATCAAAGTGACCTATTACACACCTACACTACATAAAAGTGAATTTATTTACCCCTCCCTTCACCCAGACCCAGGTTTAATTAGTTGAATGGTAGCCACGCGCGCTCTGGTGATGCCACATATTAAATGAAATTAATAACCGGTTAAATCATATTTTCTAAAACATTTAACCCCCAACCCATTTCTTTTTACCCAAACCCATTTTCATTTCACCCCACCCGTGTAGAATCTGAAAAGTCACGAAGAATACCAAAAATCTTTCGTAAACCCTAGCTTAAATCAAAAAAATTCCTTCAAAATATGTTCGATTACATAGTGTACTGGCGTTGATCTTCCTATTTTACACCTATAATCGAAGTTTTAGGTGGTTATAATTGCGTAGTTTAAAGGTTGCACCTATTTTGTCATCCGACTTCTAAGGATCGATTAGTGGATCATCTATTGTGGATCATCTAAAAGGTTAGCCCCATATTTGTTTTTGTTACTGTTTTTCTTGTGATTTGATCTAGGGTTTTTCCTTGACTAATTTTTTGAGTTCTTGCGATTTAATCTAGGGTTTCTTTCCCTCTTTAATTTTATTTTTCATATTTACTGTGTTAATGATTGGGTAAAGTCTTTCATATGTTGTGACACTTACTCTTGTAACGTAGTATGAACATTTACTTATTGTGGCATGTTTTTTTATTTTCGTTGTGGTCAAGGGTCAAACTTTACACTAGTGTTCGTTATTTTGGTCGTGGTCAAAGGTTGAATGTCTTTTTGTGTTTATACCATTTTCAGGTTGTTAAAATGTCTTTTGTTCTGATTAATTTTAGAATTCACCATGTTGGGGTTTTAAAGAAGGGAAAGAAGGGAAAGAAGGGAAAAGGGGGGAAAATATCATATGTTGGTGGATAAATGACTGATATTTTAGGTGTTGATATAGATAGGCTATCTTATTCTGAATTGAGATATTATGTGAAGTCTTTAGAGTATGAACCTGGACAATGCATACTATATGTGAGACTGCCTAATAGTGTTTCTTTGATAGAAATTAAATCAGACATGGATACAAATGGGGAACTTTTGGAAGCATTTGTTCATCACATGGTTCCTGACCCTCTTCTGGCTCCACCTTTATTATTGGAATATGTAACTCATGAGGGGGGGAGGGGGGAAGTAGTGTGTCTTTTGAGAAAGAGACTGGTCAAGACATTGGTATTGTTGAGGGAACAACTCAAGACAGTGGGGCTAATGTTGCTTTTGATGCTGAGGTTGAGCCTCATATTGATCCAACCCCTCCCTTTGTCCAACCATCTAATAATGCTCCATCCCCTACTTCTTTCCAACCTACTACTGCTCCAAATGCTCCACCTTCTCTCCAACCTACTACTGCTCCAAATGCCACTTTCTTTCCATCCTTTTACTGCTCCTACCCCTCCTTTTGTCCAGCCTTCTATTACTCCTACCTCTCCCTTTGTTCAGCCATTTACTGCTCCTACTACTGGTGAATCTGATAGAGTTGAATCTGATCCAGATTCAGATACATAATTATTGGATGGAGGATTAGATAGTGGGAGTGATATAGATGAAGAGCTTAGAGCTTTTAAGGAGGAAAAGACGAGTGGAAAGAGAAGGAAGAGGGGAGAAAAAGCTCATGTGCCTGAACATGTTAACTCAGGAACATAAAGAAATAGGCCAGATGCTGGATATGATGAGTCTGCAGGTGGTAATAGAAACAGTGTGGAAGGTAAGCTAGCTGGTGATGAGCCTTTCTATCCCTCAGATGAAGCTGCCAGTTTTGAAACTGATACAGATGATGATAGTGATAATGAAGGAGAGGTTCAACAGAGAGTTAAAGAAAAAATAAGGAAGAAGGTAAACAGAGTTGTATTTGATGCAAACTGTCAGAAAATAGTATGGGAATTGGGTCTTATGTTTGAAAGTGTGAATAAATTTAGAACTGCTGTTACCAAGTATGTTGTTGCTCAACATGTTGCTATTGCGAAGTATGTGAATGAACCTACAAGGATAAGAGTTAGGTGTACAACTGGTTTTCCTTGGCTTCTATTTGCTAGCTTTGATTCTAGAACAAATAATTTCACTGTGAAGACATACAATCCAGTTCACAAATGTGACCCTAGTAATAGAAACAAGCTCCACAATACCAAATTTTTATCCAGTCACTATAATGAAAGGATAAAGGAACAACCCAAAATCAGAATTTTTTAATTTTAACTTCTTATTAAAAAAGAACTGGATTTACATGTTGGAAGAACAGTGTGTAGGAGAGCAAGAAACAAAGTGATAACAGAGTTAATGGGTTATTATGTTCTTGAGTTTGGAAGGATTTTAGATTATAGGGATGAGTTGCTAAGATCTAATCCAGATAGTACATGTGTAGTCAATCTTCATGAGAAAATATTTGAAGGTGGTAGAAAGATGTTTCAAGGCTTCTACATATGTTTTGATGCAATGAAGAAGTTCTACTTGGCTGGTTATAGGAAATGCATTGGTATGGATGGTTGTTTTTTAAAAGGAGTCTCTAAAGGTCAGTTACTGGTTGTTGTCTGTAAAGATGGCAACAATCAAATGTTGCCACTGGCTTGGGCAGTATTTGAGATTGAAAATCAATACAATTGGAGTTGGTTCATCAAGCTTGTAAAGGAAGATCTACAGATGGGAGATGGGGAAGATATGACAGTTATAACTGATATGCAAAAGGTTAGTACTTATTGTTTAATTCATTTTAAAAAAACTTTATTCAATTTCTATTTGTATAACTAATACTATATAGTCTTTATTTTTTTAGGGTCTTGAAAATGCCATAAAAGAGGCGCATCTACCCATGTTTAACATATGATGTGTGCTAGGCATGTTCTTGCTAACTGGTTCAAGTCATTTAGAGGTATTGAGAAAAAAACTATTTTGGAGTTGTGCAAGATCTACCTTTGAGGATGAATTGATGAATAATATTGATTATATAAAACAATTGGGAGGGGATAAGCTAGTTGATAAGTTATTGTATTACAATCCAGAAAGATGGAGCAAAGTTTACTTCAACTTTACCATAAAATATGATAATGTGGACAATAACATGGCAGAATGTTTCAACGCATGGATATTAGCAGCAAGACACAAGACAATAATTACAATGCTTGAAGAAATAATGGTAAAAATAATGAAGAGAATAGGACAGATGAGAGAGTTTTACAATAATTGGATTTGTGATATTTCTCCCATGGCAATGAAGGTTCTTGCAGAGAACACAACTAAGTCTATGAAGTGCAGTATTGAGTGGAATTCAGATACAGGATATGAGGTGCTTCATGGTGGTTATAGACATAATGTGGATCTGTCTAGAAAGACTTGTACCTGTAGAGCATGGATGTTGAAAGGTATACCATGTCCTCATGCAGTTGCTGCTCTTCATCATTAAAAGTTGGACCCAGTTCAATACATTTCTCACTGCTATAACAGAAAAACTTACATGAAGACATACAACTACTTCATTCAGCCAGTTTTGAATATGAAGATGTGGCCATAATCACAAAACATTTCTGTCATACCACCTCCAGTTAGGAAGATGTCAGGTAGGCCTAGCAAGAATAAGAGAAAAGATCTAGGTGAAACCCCCAAAACTGAAAAACTATCTAAAAGTGGGATTAAGATGTCATGCATCACTTGTCATAACAAGGGTCACAACAAAAGAAAATGTCCAAGGGGTACCCCTGCTGCTTGACCAAGTGCAACCAATGTTGTTGGTCCAAGTATAAGCTTTGCTGGTCCAACTCTATCTTTTGTTGATGTTTCTAGATCAACACCTACTGCTGGAAGAGGAAGGGGTAAACCCAAGGGTTCAACAGAACATGTAATGTAGCTTCTACCCCACTTAATATATATCTTCTAAACTAGTTGATTTACCTAATATTTTGTTCCTTTTTTTTAGGGCGAGGGTACTAGCAAGGCTCCAACTGGCAGAGAAAGGGGTAGACCCAAGGGTTCAACTGAAAAGGTAATATAATTTGTACTCTACTTCATGTATATTCTCTAAACTAGTTAATTTACCTAATGTTTTGTTCCTTTTATTAGGGTGGAGGTACTAGCATAGTTTCAAATATTGGTGCTCCAACTGGAAGAGGAAGGGGATCCAAGGGTTCAACAGAACATGTAATATAGTTTCTACTCTATTTCATGTATATTCTCTAGTTGATTTACCTAATGTTTTATTCCTTTTATTAGGGTGGGGGTACTAGAAGACCAAGAATGGCTGGAATGGGGATACTACACACATAAAGTGGTTACACCATTGTTAATGTAATTTTTTCTTATATGCAATATACTACAATTAATTTCTCATTAGTTAACACTTAACTAATACTAGTTACTATATTCATTTGAGCAGCTTGGAGTGCCAAGTGAAAGATTTACAAATATCAAGTCCTCAGCATTTGTCACTGGAGACCTTGGGCATAAACCAAAATATGGTGTGAAATGGAAGGGAAAAGAAGCAGTGACCTCTAGACAGCTTGAAGAAATGAGGAGAAAAAGGCAAATTGAGACAAGGTCCAAGACTGCACATTTGAGCCAAGAAAGCTCCAACATCTAATGCAACTAAATTTGTTTTTGTATATTTTTGTGACTGCATTTAAGACAGTGTAGAAGTTATAATTTATTGGTGTTGAATGATTCTACTGATTTGGCAATTGTGATTGCATTTAAGACAGTATTTTGGTAGCTATGACTGCAATGAATTTGGCAGCTATGACTGCATTTAAGACAATATTTTAGTAGCTATGACTGTAATGAATTTGACAGCTGTGACTGCACTTTAATTTATTAGTTGCTTGTGTCATTGGTTCTATGTAACTGCTTTGGCAACTCTAAATGCACCACTATTTTGACTAAGTTTGGTTAATGATTATGCAGCTCTGACTGATACTTTTATTTAATGTCTTGTGTATTTAGTCTATAGTTGTGACTACACTTATGATTTTTGAGCAGTAACTGTATTAGTTTGTGATGTTTTAGGCACTTTTGTGCATGTAGAGTAATGACACTACACTAGATGTGCAGTTTATGCACCAAACCTTCAATTGCAACCCCAAAAGAGATAGTAACAATTACCAATTCATTTGTTATTGGTAAGAAATAACAAAAGAAGGAGACAACCAAGTTAAAGAAACATCACCAATTCATTCAACAATTAAAACAAATAACTTTTTTACAAAACCTTCAATTGCAACCCTACAACATAGCAAAAACAATTGCACTAACATCTTATAGAAACTTCATTTGATCTCCTTTCAAGTACATGTTTTGAAATACAACACTTATACCTAAAATACAAACACACGAGAGAGTAATTCAAAGTTGTTTCTCTCTTTTCTTGGACTTAGCCAACTTGTTCCTCCATTTCTTCTCATTTACTTTCATCTTCTTCAAATTATCTTCAACACTGTCCAGTTGCAGCTCTATTTTGTTCATATCTATTTTGCTTTCCACAGAGTTGGTTGTCCTTGTAGGCTTATCATCAACCTTTTGAGAAGCTTCAACTTTTCTAGAATCTTCAATTGTTTGTTCAAGCTCACCAATCCTTCCCAATAATCTAGGAATCACAAATTTGAATCTTGGATTAAATAGTCATCCTTCCAAAGCCAAAAATTGCATGATCTAGAATTCTAAAATGAACAAAAAAGAAAATGAATCAGTATGGGACTTTTCAAGATTTAACTGTTGAAAATTTTTTCACTTACTCCATAGTATGGATAACTCCAATATCTTCTACCGGGATTTCTAGGGGTCCAGGAGGTCAACAAAGGCAGAACAAAACCATGTTTGCATCGCACCTCTTCCAATTCATGATCTTCCTCTTGCTTACAAAGCCTACTCAAACTTATTTTTGTCATTGTAGCACACTTGATTAACAACAAAAAGAGATGAAATTAGAGAGTTTAGTTCAATAAGTAAAAGTTTAGAATAACAGATGAAAATTTTGCGGAAAAAAACATTATTTTTGGGTGAGAAATTAGGGACAAAAGAGAAGTAATCAAAATGGAGAACTTTGTGTGAGAAATTAGATTCCCAATTAGTTACCCCTTTGATTAAACAACTGAGTTTGAACTTCAATTTTGGTTGAGGAATTAGGAATCTTCAAGTTAGGAATTAGGGTTCTTCAATTAGATTCGGGTGATGGGTTATAAAGGGGGTTGGTGAAATATTATTACCGTTGGAGGGGGGGGGGGGTTAAATTTAATGAGTTTTTTTATTTTATTTGATTTGTTTTTTAAGTTTAAAAAGCATTGACGCGCTCAAAAATGCTGAATGAAACGCGCCTGGGTTTGACTGAAGGGAGGGGTAAATAAATTCACTTTTATATAGTGTAGGTGTGTAATAGGTCAGTTTGATAGTTGGAGTGTGTATTCGACTTTTCGGGACAAGTTGGAGGGGGATTTGATGTCTTTTCTCAAACTAATTATTTGAGTAAACGCATGCCTTATTTATAAGAAAAATTATCTAAATAACCAAACATCCTTACTATAATTAATAATTCTCTCTCTATTTTAAATTAATTACATAATATTTCACTTTTTAAAAACTCCTTACCACTCTCGTTACCAGATACACACCACTCCCAATCAGCCATAACTCCCTTCTAACTCGCCGCAGCTCTCTCCCAATGTTGATATTTCTCTTCATCCCCACATTCATGAACCATTGTTGATATATCAATTTCAAATTATAGAATAGTGCAAGCGGTGGTGCAACATAACTCTTCCCTCTCGAAGATTCGATCGCCAAGGATAATGCAAGCGGTGGTTTTGTTAGCGGAGATCCGATGATGTTTGACATGGAGAATTGGAATTTTTTTTTTTGTTGTTTTACTTTGATAAAGATGTATCTATGTTTTTTCTTCTTTTTCTTCTAAGTATGTATCTATGTACATATACATATATCAAAAGTTCTGACGGGACAACTTTGATACTAGATACATGTATTTTGATTACAGTAGATAAAATTGGCACTACATATTGTGTTTCTTTTTCTTCTTCTTCTTCATCTAAGTATGTATCTATACATATATACATGTATCAAAAGTTCTGACAGGGCAGCTTTGATACCATATACATGTATTTTGGATATAATGTATGAAATTGATACTAGATACATAATTACATATAAATAAATACATGAAATCACCTATTGGATACTGTATTTCTTCGTCGTCGTCTTAGTGCGTATCTATACACAGATACATGTATCAAAAATTCCAGCATGACAGTTTTGATACTACATACATGTATTTTGAATATAATGTATAAAATTGATACTGGATATATGAAATTAAAACTGGATATATATAAACAGATACATAAAATTAATACTAGATACATATAAACAGATAAATGAAATTGATACTAGATACATATAAACAAATACACTACATAAAATTTGATGAATGTATCTGTGCATCTTTGATACTAGATACATGTATTTGGATACACCCTATAAAATTAATAGTAGATACATCAAATTAATGAATTTATTATTTAAAGAGTAATAAAATAAAACAAATCAAATTACATAACCAAGATACATATTTTCATTAATCCCTTGATTTTCGCCTTATATTAAGGAATTTGATTAATTTTAAATTTTCAAAATTAATTGTGCATGTATCTGAGATAGATGGACCTGTGCGACAAAACTATGTATTCAGACGCCTTTTAAGTGGTAGAAAGTGTAATTTCAAAAACTAGTATTTGACAGAGTAATTAGCTCCTATATTAATGTGTTTTATGTTGTTTACTCTTATTTATATGGTGGAGTATTTAATAACTTTTCCTTATGAGAAGATGAGTTAGTTTTTTAAAAGATGGTATAACAAAAAGGGTCGGAAGAATAATTGAAAACGTCTCTCAATGATTTATTTGAAAATAAAAAAAATTTAAAATAAAATTCAAAAACCTATATTATCTCAACTAGATTTATCTAACTAAATTTAAATTTAAACAGAGACTTTTCCTACAACTAAACTACTTATTATTCTAATAATGTAAGCAAACATTCAACAAGATGAGCACTGAGGCATAACTTTTCATAACTCCGGTTGTTTTCGAGCCCAACAAACACAAAGTATAACATCCTTCACGACATGTGTATACTCCACTATTTTTTTGATATATGTCATGTTTGAACATCAAGCGTTTAAAGTTTACACTATGTCTTTCAAAAGTTGTTCACTAGATAAGTTACACACTTGGCACGAGATGAAACAAGGTTATCTAATATTATCTCATTCTTTTTCACAGGGTGTTCATTACAAAGACATATAAATAGACAGCTACTTAAGAATAAATATAACCAATGTAACATGGCTAAAGTTACGATTAAAAATGTACTAATAAAATATTGAGAAAGGATATTTTCATCTCAGATGTCCTAAGTGGCCCATAAGCCGCCCTCGATCGGTGAGGTTATCAGAAAGACAAACTTTTCGAAGACAGATGACCGGGCAAAGTTGTGAGAATTCCAAATATGTTTTTATTCGGAGCAGGGGGGATCTACGTGGTGCCGAAGGGGTTCGGATAAAAAAATTATACTATATACATAGGGTCAAATTTGTGTTTTACTTGTATATATTTAATATTGCACTCCCTCAACACGAGATATGCACTGCTTAGTGGTAATGGGGGTTTAGATTCACCTATAAAGTCCAAGATCGAATCTCAATGGATGCATTTTTGCTGGCATTTTTGAGGCGTGTGTCTCCCGTTTCTTTCTCACCTTCTTTCTCATTTTTTTAAACATTTCTCTCTTTCTCAATTTTTTCAAAAAGCTTTATATTATAAATCTATTCAAATTATTAATTTCTATTAATTTTCTTTTAATATATAATAATAATTCAATCAATAAATTGATTTCAAAGTAAATAGTATTATATATTTACTAAACTTTTTAATATAAATATTTAGTTTAGATAAAAATTACTGAATTTATAAGTAGTTCATTCAATACTTCAGTTCATTAATCTCGCTATACACTATTGAAAAAGAATTCAAATAAATTAATTTTATTTATATGTAATTTTATTTTGCATGTAACCATGATTGAAATTTCTACCTTTATGGTGACAGAACGATAGTTCTTATACTTATGTCAAGTCCTTTGTCATGATTCATGGTCAAACATGAATATTGGTTTGAAAGTGATTTAGGGGTCATTTGATTGTTGGTTAAGAAAGTATATATAAGCTCGCTCATATATGATCTGTCATGTTTATATTTAATTCGACCCGCTCATTTGCCTACACTATTAGCATGCTTACTTTTTTCAAACTCCCTGAACGAAAATCCTGCCTCCACCACTGATTTGGAGTAGCTACCACAAATATAGTACAAACAATTGGGAAGTCGATGCTCTAAATAATAATAAAGCTTCGAGATTCGAGGGGATCACATTGTCACATCCCGAGCCTACAACCTTGATGCAACACGGTGCTTAGAGTCACAATGACCCCAAGCTAACCCATGGCCTAGCATGACACTAGGAATACTGGATAAAATTAAATAGTACAACTGTGCGGAAACTAAAGTCTAAATGATATAGAATAATCAAAACCAAATGTCAACACTAGAATCAAACGGAGTCCACCTAACATAACATAAAGCTGAACATTTACTATTTGCCTGAAAACCTCTACTAAATGAGTTGTTAGGACAAGCTCTCAGCTAACTCTAATTGTCTGAAAACTAAATGACTGAATAAAGAAAGTAAACATGAATCTTGTCCTCAAAATATGAGGACTCACCAAACTCTGCTGCTGAGATGATATGAGAATCATGCTAATCATGATCGAGATGCTGAGCACCTGAACCTATATTATCAAATAATATAGTGCACAAGAAAGTATCCATCAGTACTTTGAATGTACTGAGCATGTAAGATATGCACTATTTTATGTATGCTGAACATGAGAGGATAAACTGAACATGGGACCGAGACATGTAAACTAATGCAATGACCAATTAAGTAAACGTATAACTGAACAATAATATACTGGATAAACTAATCACAAGGTCATGAAATAGATGAGTCTAAACAGTGAGAACTACTGTTAACCAACATACCCCAATCTGAGCTAACTGGGGTCCAACCTGTAATCCCAGGGAAGGGAGTTCCATACCTTTCCAAGAGTATGAACACTGATTGATGTGGATTCACTAAACTGATGTCCAACTGGACTAAGGTATCAAGTCTGGTCTGATGGGTGAATCTTTAGAACCTACAGTGGCGCCGTAGTTCTGTAACTTAGAGACTTTTACTAAAGGTTCCAGCCTAACTGACGGATGAGCCTTCATCTCTACGTTCGCTTAGTGCTAAGTACTACTTCCAACTGAAAGTTGATATACTAAATAGCTCAATAATACAGATGTTCTGAGAATGAAAGATAAGTGCTTAATGTAAAGGTATTCTAAATCGTGTAACTCTGAAGGACTGAGTGTTTGACTAACAATGCATGAAATTCTAAGTCATCGGGGGTTCACAACCCTCCATCTCTGAAGAATACAACTACTCATGACAATTCTATAATCTGAATAGAATGTAAAATTTCTCAACACAAGTTCAAAATCATGAATTATTCAATATATTGAGGGTTTGTGGATTACAAGTACACAAAGATGCTAAACTTTAAGAAAAACATGTATTCAAAGTTTATTCATGATAAGAAACTGAAGCACAAAGGAATTCATAATGTTCATGAAACCCTAGGCTCTGAAGAACGAACTAAACTGAGGAATTGAGTTAATTCTGTGACTTAATAGGAGAAATAAAATCCATTGATGAAATCCCACATACCTGAGAGCAAAACGCTTGGTGAAATCCTTAGGTTTTGATCCTTAAGTTGAAGAACCCTACTTCTTGCCTTGGAGAAGAAAACCTCTTCTTTTCTCTATTCTTGATTAAGTGTCACTTAATTATTGAGGGAATGAGGGATTTGGGATAGTTCATGCTAAATATTCAAGTTTTGGATAGTTAAAATGACATAGTTATGGTGTTCAAAGAGTGAAAAAGGTCTGAAATACTCCTAGAAATTAAATAGAAAACTGCTGAAAATTTCTGAAACATCATTCCACATTTTGATTGATGGATCGTGGACCTGATCGATGGACTATCGTTTGAACCGTGGTTCTGTCCCTAAGATTTTGAAGGTCCTCTGATCTGTTAGTTCACATGTGATAGGATCATACATATTGGGGAAGAAATATCTTTTTTATGTTGTCACCTCCATTCCACGTGGAAGTAAGGGAGGTGGACAATAAGTTTCAATCCAGTAGGTAGGATCATCTATTTATAACATGTTTTAATATATTTATTAATATTAAAAGTGTATCATGAACTGTATGAAGCGTATATATATCTTTATCATTATATTTTGTGATTTATTTTCACTTGAGAAAATATAGAGTAGTTGTTGTATGTTATTTTTTTAAATGCTCATAAATTTTCAACTCTTTTCATTTCTTATCTTCTCAAAATAAATTATGGAGCACTCTTTTTCTTCTCAAAATTAAATCATGAAGATGTTGTACTCATATTCTTGTCCCTGTCGAGAGAAGTTGGTGGAGAGTATATTTTATTTACAAATAACTTGGTTACCAAAAAAGAAAATCAATTATCTACATCAAGTTATTCGATCTTGGATTCTAGGTATGTGAAGGTTATTCCTTTCTATTTTTGCATGATCCCATAAAATTTAAAATTTTCGTGTTTAGCATGCTATTAAAGAATCAATTGTTAGATATCTCTAAATTGTTGTTGGTGTTATTCTTGTTATAAACTCATATCCGATGATGTCGGTTTAGAGTTAAGTTGGAAGCAAGAAATTGTATATATATAGTTGTAATTATCAAATTATGGTGATTGTCAGATTAATTGGGGTATTATAATTGTGGTATGGAGGAGGTACGGTGGTTCTTGGGTACTTGGTGGCTGCCTTAAAAGCTTGTATTATATTGTATTTTGTACTGCATATTATATTACATTTCATTTTATTTTTTTTATTAAGATTCCCTAGAGGACTTGCGAGAATCTGTAAAGCGTGAGACATTTGGTTGAACCCGTGGCTTTGTGAGGATCTGTAAGGCGTGAGACCTTTTTACATGATCGAGCCCATGGCATTATGAGGACCTATAAGGTGTGAATATTTTTCGCATAGTCTTCCTTGCGTATTGCTCTCCCATAAGGCATGAGTTTGTTCTGCAGGTTGAGCATATGTATTGTGCACCCTTTGGAACGTGATTATGTTCGGCAGGGTTGATTGACTTGTGTTGTTCATCTAGTATTGCACTCCTGTGTTATGATTATTTTGGTTAGCAGTATCTTGAGTTTATAGGGCTATGTGTGTTCGAGATTGTGGTTGTTGTGGGTCCTATAGTAGGAGAAGGTATGGTAATAATGGGCTGACATTGCGACTGTGCAAGTAGTGGATGGGATGTTGGTATTATTTCTGTTTCAATTTCTATCATATTGTGGTTTCAGTTTTGGGTTGTATTGTTTCTGTTATTCTGTCGCCTTACATGTTCAGTATATTCTTTCGTACTGATGTTTTCATTGTCTGAGGGGTGCTGCATTCATACCTGCAGGTTATCTGATAGACAGTGGTCCTCATTTCGTGTAAATTGAGTTCAACTAAAGGTTTGTATGCTCCATTCTTTTTGGAGTTGCTGGGTCTAGATTCTTCTTTAGTTTTGTACCGATAATAGGTATGTGGGGGCCTTGTCCGGACTCATGATTAATTATTTTTCATCTTAAAGGCTTGTAGACATTTGTTATGGATTTGGTAGTTAGTCGCGTCTTGGTTGGCCTTGTGTTATATTTCTTTATATTCGAGTTATTTTCTGTTGTATTTTTTTTGTTTGTCTTGGCCTTATCAGTCCACCAATGTTAATTGGTTTAGTTTCTGTTATTCGCTTAATCAAGTGTGTCACCGAGTATCAATCGTGCCTCTCCGAGTTTGAGGCGTGACAAGAGGAACCCAATCAGGGTAGTAGAGGCTCCAGTTGTAGGGGTAAGAATCATCTCGAATGAATAAAGAATCAGAAACTCTAAAATTGGTTGACCACTATTTCAACATTATAATATCAGAACTAGTTGCAGAGATGAAGAGCATAGGGGACAAAGTTAAGTTAAGTTGCTCAAAGTGACGAGGTCGGACTCCAACAAAAAAAACACCAATAATGGTATGAGTACCATCATGATCAAGGCATACCACAAAGAGTTTTCAAGGACTTTACCTATAGGTGGATCTTCTTCTAAGCAAAGGCTGCCTCCATCAATTCCTCAGTGAAAAAAGAAAGCATCCTCTTCACCTATTTTTACGTAATTTTTGTTTTTCTATCACGTGTGTTCAACTCTTCTCTTGAATTGTATCTCAATTAGGATGACAATTTTTTTTCTTCTTTTGCTTGAGTTACTAGGTTCTTTTTTTGCTTCTCCTCTTGTTCTGTGCATCTCCTTCTTCTTCTTCTTAGAGAATTATTTCTTTTATCTGGTTTCTTAAGAAATTCATCCTTCAAATCTATAACCATCATCCTTGACTATTTTCTTGTGCAACTCACTCATTTTTACAAGCCCAAATCATCTGAGAACTAGGTTCCTTAGTTATGTAGCACTTTGAAACATGTTTCATCTATCATATTTTTGTGGTATTCTACATCTGCTGATCTTCTTATCTTGATCTTTTGGGAGCTAAATTTTTTTGTTTATATGCCTCAATATCCCTTTTCATGGGCTCTCAGTTTGAGAAAATATTACTCTCTTCTATGTCATATGTTAAGACCTCTGCACATGCCCTTGCTTCCTTCTATCTTGGCTCTTTCAACTTGTTCAGTGATTGAATCTAGGAACTCAAGAATTTTTGGGTCCCTTTCTTCTAGAAGGAAAATTTATTGAACAACTTCCTCCGTCCAATTGATTCTGCTCTTGTTTATGAAGGACCAATTCCTTTCTTTCTTTGTTGATTAATCTAAGTCTAGTTATGCATGTATCTCTAGTGTATAGATGATTGTATGAGATAGATATGTATACCTTATTGGGAAGTGCTCTTTGATTTTTATGCATTGCATTATTAAAATCTTTTTATATCACGCTATTTTTTTTTAATTAAGCTCAGTATGCAGCTCTTTCTTGATAGCTTTGAGCCTGCTTCTTTATTTCTTACAAATCTCCTTGGCCTAGTCTTTAGCTTTTGATAATGCAGATGTGGTTCCCCTTCTCCAACTATAATCCATATCTTTCATTACTTAATAAGAGAATTTGTTTCTTTAGATTCTTAATTTTCAAGTCCTCTCGATCTTCTTCTTAATTTTTGAGATTTGCTTCAAGGGAAGTATATGCGTCCACCATCTTCTCCTGTAAAGCATGGAAGGTGTGACAATACTATTTGTATACTTCAAAGTATATCTGTTGTGGAAGATAAAATTCATCTCCTTATCTTGAATATTTTCACTTATCGTAATTCAAGTCGTGATACAAAACTTTCATTTTCAATAGAAAAAAATTAATTAAGAAAATCCTAAAGTAATTTTTTCTGGATTATTTCCTTCACTTATGAATATATCAAATCTATATCAGTTATAAGACCATTATTTTAAATTAAGATGACCAAGTAAATATTTTAAAACGTAAAAGACAGGTCATACCAAAGAATTAAAGTGGCAATAAAATAAAGTTAGAATGTCACATAATAAATCTTATTTTCTTAAGAACTAGTTAACTTGACCGCGCTTCGTGCTATTATATAAAACATAATCAAATTTATAAACTATATTCATTTAAATATACAAATATTAAAGATCTTTTTAGTCTTCAACTAACTTTATCAAGTTTTATTTTAAATTTTTTTAACTTTTCATCACCTAACTAAGTAGAAGCAAGGAATAACTTTACAAAATTACTTTTATCAAAAGAACAAATAACTACATCTATTTTTTAAGCAAACTTAATTTTATACATATTTCAAATTAATTTTCAATATTTGATCCATTTTTTTCAATTTATGTGATACTTTTTTTTAAATAAGCCCCAAATTAAAAAGTACAATTGTTGAACATAAGGAGGTGTGACATCTAGAGAAATGGAGAAAGTCTTAGAAAGAAAAAAAATACAATCGTTAGTCAGATAAATGGAGAAAATTCTAAAATGGATTTTTTTTTTATAATTGTTAGTCATAAAAAATTGTCACATCACCTTTAAATGAAATTTCTCGTTAATTGAAAACTTTTTCTAAATACATACAAATACAAAAAAATAACTGCAGAAGGAAAAACATTCATATGGAATTTTTTTTTTATTAAATTACTTAGAAACCTTTACGTTGGTTATAATAACTTTGTTTGATTAGTATATATATTTGTTACATATTTTTTTATAAAATAGTTATTTATTTCATATATATTGAACATATATATAAGAGGTTGGCAGGACATTTCAAGCAGGCACCTCTTGGACAACGTGCCTGCTTGAAGGGTCTCGCTTCGAAAAATTTAATATTTTCTCCGTTTTAATTTATTTATCTTGCTTTTTATTTTAATATGTTATATATTTGATCAAAATATTATGTCATGCATTTGATAATTACGTAAAATATATTATAAATCACAATATAAAATTTTTGTTGACTCTCGAAATTGTATTAGTGCCACATAAAGGGATTAAAATGACATAAATAGTATTACAAATTACAACAATTTTACATTTTACATATATATAAGAGGTTGGCAGGACATTTCAAGCAGGCACCTCTTGGACAACGTGCCTGCTTAAGCTATCTGCTTGAAGGGTCTCACTTCAAAAAATTTAATATTTTCTTCGTTTTAATTTATTTGTCTTATTTTTTATTTTAATATGTTATATATTTGATCAAAATATTATGTTATGTATTTGATAATTACGTAAAAGATATTATAAATCACAATATAAATTTTTTGTTGACTCTCAAAATTGTATTGGTGCCACATAAAGGGATAAAAATGACATAAAAAGTATTATAAATCACAACAATTAAAAAAAACGTATAATAAATTTAGTGAATTTAATTTTTTTTATCTATGTAACATATATTGAGCCCGTGCTGGCACAAAAATTTGTGTATATTTGTATGCATATCTAAAAAATTAATTAATCTAAATAAAATAATAATGTATGCATATCTTACAATTTTTGAGTATTAACATTGGTCCCGTGTTTAGCACGAGATTTGGTATCTAGTATACATATATATGCATTACTACTATATAGAAGAGCGGTGAAGCACACAACTAGCCGTCAACGTGTGTGCTTCTTGTCCTTCTTCTATATAATAAAGGTATTTTTGTCATTTTTGCATATTTTCTCCATTTTAATTAGTTTATCTTATATTTTTTAATCAGTTAAATAATACTTAAAAATATTATAAATTACAATAATTAAGAACTTAAATTATTTAAAAGACATTAAAAACTTGAGTGACTCTCAGCTCTATCAGTGCCGCATAAAATGAGACAAAAGAAGTAACATATATTATTTGAAATGACGTAAAAATTATTATAAATTACAATAATTAACAACTTAAAATATTTAAAAGACATCAAAATTTGGTTGACTCTCCAAATTCTATTAATGCCACATAATTTAGAACAGGGGAGTAATATATATTATTTAAAAATTACATAGAAATTACTATAAATCATAATAATTAATAACTTAAAATATATAAAAATTATATAACAAATTTGGTCGACTCTACAAATTTTATCAGTGCCTTATAAATTGGGACAAAGACAATAATATTTTCTAAAGATTATGTAAAAAGTACTATTAATCACAATAATTAACAACTTAAATATTTTAAAATCATATAAAAATTTGATTGACTCACCAAATTTCATCTATATCATATAAATTGAGATAAAAAAGTAACATATATAGGGTCCGTACTAGTATGGGCACCAATATCTAGTATATAAATGTATTTTGAATCCATAAATTTTTCCACCCAGGGAAATTTTTAAAAGAAAAAAAATAATAATCAAATAGAAAACATAAAAGAAGAAAACAGTGTCAAAATTATTTTCTTATTGACAAAATCAATCGGTACTAAATTATTTTTTGCTATTTATTACCTTTTTCTCCCACACATCTCTTCTTTTCACTTCTCTTCTTTTCTTCTGCCTGGCCCTTAATCTTCGCTTAACTTCGGGAAATTTAGAAATTGTTGTCATTTTTTATTACTCTCTTCTTCTTCCTCCTTATTTTCTGCAATAATAGATGTTTTTTCTTCCACATAGTTGCTCCTACTAATATTTCATTATATAATTTTTATCACCAACTCAATAAATTAAACAAATAGTCATACAAAAATGAAAAAAGGTGACAAAAAGCACATTCAATTCTATTATATAGAAGAGGGCAGAAGCAGGAGACGGTCGTCATGCCTGCTTCTGCCTGAGTGGTTGAAGCTTGAGATTGTATGTACAAGGTCTTCAGTTCAAACCTTCATGGTTGCTTTATTTTCTTGGAGTTAAAATGGTGTGGTTCTCTTCGGCACGTGCAGAGGCTGTTGGCAGTGGCGTACGCAGAAATTTTCATCAGCAGTGTCACCTTTTATACTGAGAAACAATAAATAAAATAATGTAACATCATTTAAAAAATGAACTAAATAAAAACACAATTCACATACACTACTATACCTTAATTTTCTAAAAAAAATTTATTTTTTTTCTCGATGAGTTTTTACTTTTTGAAAATTTATTCAAAAGAACCTCATTAAAAATAATAATACTAAATACTTTTATATAGAGAGAGCATCAAATGATCAAAGGAAAAAGAAACATAAAAAAAGAATCGAAGGGAAGTTACATAGACTCGAACCCAAGTTTCACAAGTGGGATTATCACACTAAGCCAACTGAGCTACACATAGCTTTGTATCAAGGAGTGTCACTGTAAGGTATATGTTCTTTCATTTATTCTGTCTTTTTAATTATATATACATATTTAGTAAAAAAATTCGACGAAGCAGTGTCACGTGACACCCCTCGACCATTACTAAATCCGCCCCGGGCTGTTGGGATATGACCATAGGGCCCACAATAACAGTGAACTTATATTGCATTGAAGAAAAAGGCGGCTGGGGTGTTAATTTCTTTAATTTATTAGTAATGGTCATATTATTTTGAGTTATTTTACACTTAAGCTTAGGCATTTTATATATAATGAGTATATAATATTTTTATTATAAATTTTTCTTTATTTTAATTTATTTATTTAATTTAATTTGGGACAAAATTTAAGAAAGTAGAAAAAAAATTAAATCTTGTGATCTTAAATTAAAGATATGTAGAATATCATGTGAAAAATTAGAATTAAAAAATTATCAATAAACTTACGGCTTGTTGGGACCGGTAGTTCGGTGCCCTGGCCGTCCGTTTGGTCGTTTTGGCCGTTTGCCTGTTTTAGAGCTTTAACTTAGAATATCATTGACTAAAGTCAACTTTCTTAGCTAATGTACTCAGAATTGAATTCTGACAGTTTCGTTAGCTCCGGAGCGTTGAGTTTGGTCTAGTTGGACCTTCAGTTGAGGCCTGAGAACTTTCGGTGTGGATTTTGTGTTATTTTCTCTGTTTTCAGGCCATTTAGAATTGAAAGTGCAACTTTGGGTGACTTTCGATGATCGGAGTGTCGAATTCAAAATCCGACGATTCCATCAGCTCCGGAATGATGAGTTTGGGTTGGGAAGGTGGTTGGTTCGGGTTCCGGGTGAGCCGGGCTCATTTCGAGCCTTTGAGTTCTTATTAGTTAGTGTTGACTTGGGTCAACATTTCTCCAAAATGACCTCGTATGGAAGTTTCATCGATTCCGTTGAGTCTGAAACGTCATTTCCACTTTATTAGCATTATTGGTTTTTGGATATCGGTTCTCGATTGTGCCAGGAATGTCCCGTGGTGTTTTAAAAAAGTAACAGATTTTTAGTGCAGGCCAGGCCTTCAGCGCAATCGTGCTAGGGCCAGCGGGATCGCGCCTCAGCGCCTGCAGCCGGCCTGCGAGATGGCGCCTGGCTTCCTTGAGCGCGATGGCGCTGGTTTAGCGCGATAGCACTGACCAGCGACCATCAACTATATATTTCTTGTTAGTTCATTTTTCCAGCCATTTCTCTCAACCTTTCTCACTCTAAAACTCATATACTCTCCACCAAATTGCTCCATATTAGTCCTAACCTTGGGGAGATTGTTGTCTATCATAAATCTGTGCTTCTTCGTCTCTTGGTAAGTCATCTTCCCTAACTTGCCCCTTTGATTTTCTCTAAAATCCTCCATTGTTGCTCATATCCCAAGCTTGGAATTTGTTGTAGTGGCTGTCTCATAGCAATTGCATGTTCATGGGCTTGAAGAGTTATCCGCCTTGGCTTAAAATTCCATCATTTTGGTAAGTAATCCTTACCTAATTTCTGATTTTTATTCTTAAAATTCTATCTTTAAATCTCAACTTGAGCGGGCTGTTTTGGCGCCCTTCTCTTGGCTAATTGTGTTCAATTTTGAAGCATGCCTTCTTGGCATCGTTGTGGCCATCGTGCTTCTTTTCATTTTTGGTTTTAGGTTGTGGGCCCCGCAGGCTCGCTTTTGACCATAATTTTGACTCGGCTATAATTATAGCGATATGGGTATCGTTAGATTCACGTTGATGTATTATTATGTTTTTGATAGTTTGATTATCGTTCGGGGTTTCTCAGAGCAATTCGGGCTTGGATTTCATTGTCCCAACAGCTTGTCATTGGACGACAGGTAGGTTATGGTCTAAACTCCCTAGACTTAGCATATATCGGATAAAATTGTACTAGCTGACATCCTTAGGTTGGGTTATTAGGTTGGCACCACAGACCTTGACAGCTTTATTCATGTCCGCCTACTTTGCTTCCTCTAATGTTTGTAGTACTTGCGTGATACGTTTTACTCACCCTTCTGGTCCTGTGAGGCCGTGTTGACTCTGAAAGATAGAAGGTGGGTTAGTGAGAATGTTCGCGAGTCCCGGACATAGAGATATCCTTCTAGGCAGGTTATGCTTGCTGAGTAGCTGAGGGCCTGTGCAGGGCCGTTAGGTTGATTGTAAGCTGCGGGGTGGCTATTTGTGTTTGATCATATCATGTTCATGCATATAAAGAGGTTTTACCCACGTTTTACTATGATTTTTGGCTTCGGGTCTACTGGGACTTTTTTTTCTAAACCTTGCATGGCCCGTGGGGGCCCATTTTTGATGGAAATGATATGAAAGAGATTTGGTATCATTTTAATGGGTCTTCTCGGGTAAGGGAGAATTCAAGGATGTTTTATCACTAGTTCCACTTATACTAGACTCGCCAGGGTTGAGCGCTAGACTTGTTTTACTACAACTTTCGGGATGATGCTAGACTCGGCGGGGCCGTGTGCTAGGGCTGCTTGACTCACTGATTTAGACCTGGATACTCTCCGGGCAGCTTTACTTAGGGACTTTTTGAGATTGCGTGGCAGCTAGTATGTTGGTCGGGGGCCTCCACGGACCTTGCCATTCTGGACCAGAGGCTGCGAGCTGCGGGTGCCAGAGGGGGGGTATACGGTGTAGTAGGAGTATACGGGTGTGATCTTCCATGGATTCTGTCTTCTGGGCCTTATAGGTTGTCGGAAGCGGGTAACATACAGTACTATTATCACTCTTGACTTAACATGGCACCATATCATTCATCTGTGTGAGGTACCACCTTTGTTTGTTGTTTATTGATTGTACGCTCCGGTAGTATGGGATGCCGGAGGGTTTGTTTTCACTTGATTGCATTCCTTAGTTGTATAGGCGGCCGGGGGACTGTAAGTAGACTCTTGTTACTTTATCACGGTGTTATCCCCTGCTACGGTTATACTTATAAGATTATATACGGTTAAGTTATTACTTGTTGGATTGAGATTGGTATGAGTAGTTGGGTTATTGATTCCTATTTTTCGAGCATGCCTATCTTTACTCTCCTCTTCCTTCCTGTCATGACCCAACTACCAGGTCGTGCGGGCACCAACTCTAATCCACCTAGATAGGAGAACCCTTACCACCCGAACCAATAGGTAATGCGGAAAAGAAATAAATCATGAAATAAAACCCCTTTTTATACATGGAACTTCCTTTACAAAATTTCAGGAAATAAACGACTTACAAAACTTGCGGAAAATCATTTACAATATGAGACATCCCTCCCTAGAACCTAGTCTAATCCGGTACAAGAGCTTCTATAAGATGAGCTTATAACATAAGATGGACACAACTCCCACCATAGAAGGAAGTAGGAGCTGCTAGAAGATCACCACAATCCTGAACGTGTGAAACATCACCAACCCTGCAACCAGACTATACCCAAAAAGGTATAGCAAGAGTAGAATCAGTACAAACACATGTACTGGTAGGCATCATTGGCTGACCCGAATTCACTCCTACCATTATATAGAAATCAAGATAAAATGCACAAGGAAATGTTTCACCCCTTTCAACATCACTTTTATCAATCTCCCTTTCAAGAACCGACCATCCTAACCTTTAGACTTACCAAGTCACCTTGGCACTTAGACTTCCCAAGTCACCTTGGCACTTACACTTCCCAAGTCACCTCCTTGACTAGATATTCAAAATTAACCCGACTAACTGCCCAACCAAACCACTTATACCCGTAGTATTACTTACCAGTGTTCGGACCTTTCACGGACCTCTAGGACGACTTTCCACCGTGGTTACAACAACCAACAACTACAACCCCAGACATCCAGTCTTACTTCCAATTTACAAATCACATGGAATTCACCTCGCAACCATTGACACATTCAATGATAATAACAAGGTTATATCTAAATCCATTTCAACTCCCAAACCCGGAAGTTTTCTAACTCAAAACTTGGCATGAATGGTTTACCCATAACGATGAACCTGGTCGTTATAACAGATACCAATTTACCCATCGTTCATCCCCGAACGATCTCTAAGGCAAAAAGAGAAGAAGGATCCCACCCTCTGGACCTTAACGATCTATCAAGGAATTCCTCCCCTCGAGATGCACAAGACTAACTAAATTAACCCTCCCCAAGTGCCCAAGAAATCCGGGGCCTCGTTGAAACACTGGAGCCAAAGAAACTCAACTAACGAACAACACCGTTTTTCCCTGCCAAGGGGACTAGATCCCACCATGGCGATCCCTTTCCCAATATACCCGGAGTTCTACTAGCCCGAACTCCATTACGGAAGCTTCCTACGGGGTACTATGCCCCTCACATATCATAGTAATACCTTACTCCTATAAAAACCATGCCCCGAGACACCACATATCCCTAAATCCCACAACAACAAAATTCCATTGGAACTCATCCTAGCTTGAGGTTTTCGTCAAATCTCGTCTTAGGGGAAATTCTATCCGGGTACTTACACCATAACCAATACTATAGCGAGCACAACCACCACTCAAGGAATGGTGATACTGGTATTATCATGACTGACATAAGGAATAACCATGTTAAAGGATTTATTTAATAACCCCACTCCCTCAATCGACCCTACTACTAAGGATCATTAACAATACCAGTCAATAATCACCCTCATAGCCTATGTATAGTGTCCCACACTAATAAGTCAATTACGGGTCATCTTACTAAATTTTACATGGGTCACTATACCCACCAATGGTCAATTATGATCTTACAATTACCCCAGGCTACCATGTCTACCCTTTCTTTTTTATCGCGCATGGATGCTAAATTCCCGGCAACTTCCCTTATATGCATACTATATTAGCTATCTGGACGATTTTCTTGTTTCACATAGTAACTCATAATATAACAATTGCCTTTAGATGCCCCAGGAATGAAATGAAAAACAAGGGAAAGTAGGGCAGGAACTCTTCCCCGCGCCCTTCCGTTGTAGCGGTAAAAATCCCGCTATAGCGAGATCGTCGTAGCGTTCTAGTTCTGCTATGGCGGTCCCGACGGTAACAACCCAGAAATTCGAAATTTCTAGCAAGTGTATCCTTCCACCTTCCCGGTTATCATTGTCTAGTCCTGTAAATCCCGCCATGGTCTTAAACCACCCTTAAGACCATTCCTGGCATCAAACGCATCACAATTCAGCATAAAATATTATCAATTACAAAGAATTAACACCAGACAATTGTTCCCAACAATATCTTCCCGCCATTATACACTAATGACTCCCTTGTTCCCATGGTTCCCAACCAAGTTCCGACTGTCCTGAAACCGAAGCTTCCCTACAGTCACAGTTCCCAATCCCTTATCATCTTAACCAATAATAAGGCATTTTTCAAAAATGCGTACCACTTTTAAATCAAGACTTTTAACAGCTTATCACAACCTAAGGTACACATAACTTTCAACTTAATGACCCTCTGCAGACTCAACATGCATGACAGACAACAATTTACACACATTTCAAGCAAGTCACACGAGAATTGTACAACACAACATTTTAACTTCAAGTCACAACAAAAACAAGTCACATAATTTACTCTCTATTCGTCCCATGGATGACCATTAGCCGATCATCCATGTCTTACCATAACTCCCACTATTAATCAATAATAACCCTTGTCCCTGGTACTTATTCACATACCAACCACTTGAAACCCGAGTTCCCACAAGTATATATATCATTTTCCCTTATCATTTTTACCAATGATAAGACCCTGCCCCACATTTAGCATACTGTTTTCCACTTGAATTACAAAATAAGAACTCCTTCAATCATTAACACATAACCAAGTTAAGACTCCTTTCTAACCACAAATATCAAAGTAACTCAAGTAATTACACACCGCACAATCGCGGTCATTCAAATAATGCAATGCATATAATCACGAGCCTCAAGCTCCAACACTCAATCAAACCAGTTTCATCACCTTTCATTTACTTCATGGATGATCGTTAGCCGATTCCTCCATCCTTTACATAGCCTCCAAGGCTAGATACCAATTGGAACCTTCCCGGTTCCAATTTTTCTTGCTTGTTTGTCATACCCGGAGTCCAATGACATCCTTTACCTTGTTGAGATACCAATTGGAATCGAGAGATACCAATTAGACTCAACCTATACAAGCAAGTAACAAAACCGCCCAAAAAGGAATGAAAGAAGAGAAGTGTTTCCTAGAATGCTTCATAGCTTCCCTAAGATTAGATGTGGACGTCAACACACCAATCCGCGAGACTCTATTTGACATTTTGCTCTTGTACTGGGAGACCAGTAACCTGGGCTCTGATACCATTTGTCACGACCCAACTACCGGGTCGTGCAGGAACCTACTCTAATCTACCTAGATATGAGAACCCTTACCACCCGAACCAACAGGTAATGCGGAAAAGAAATAAATCATGAAATAAAACCCCTTTTTATACATGGAACTTCCTTTACAAAAATTCAGGAAATAAACGACTTACAAAACTTGCGAAAAATCATTTACAATATGAGACAGACCTCCCTAGAACCTAGTCTAATCTGGTACAAGAGCTTCTATAAGATGAGGTTATAACATAAGATGGACACAACTCCCACCATAGAAGAAAGTAGGAGCTACTGGAAGATCACCGCAATCCTGAACCTGTGAAATATCACCAACCCTGCAATCAGACTGTACCCAAAAAGGTATAGCAAGAGTAGAATCAGTACAAACACACGTACTGGTAAGCATCATCGTTTGACCCGAATTCACTCCTACCATCATATAAAAATCAAGATAAAATGCACAAGGAAATGTTTCACCCCTTTCAACATCACTTTTATCAATCCCCCTTTCTGGAACTGACCATCCTAACCTTTAGACTTACCAAGTCATCTTGCCACTTAGACTTTTCAAGTCACCTTGGCACCTAGACTTCCCAAGTCACCTCCTTGACTAGATATTCAGACTTATCCCAACTAAATAACCAACCAAACCACTTATACCCGTAGTATTACTTACCAGTGTCCGGATCTTTCACGGACCTCTAGGACAACTTTCCACCCTGGTTACAACAACCAACAACTACAACCCCAGACTTCCAGTCTTACTCCCAATTTACAAATAACATGAAATTCACCTAGAAACCATTAACACATTCAGTGACAACAACAGGATTATATATAAATCCATTTCTAATCCCAAAACCCGTACCTTTTAAGGATCCTCTAACCACACCTAAGTGTTCAACAGGATACTCGGTCTACGCCAAGACCCACCCTTAGCTTATTAACACAAATAATTCCTGACCGCCATTAGTACACTTAATGACAACAGTTTTGTGAACTTATAACCTCTTTTACATAGTCCAGACCCACCCGAATCCCCCTAACACATCTAGGTGTTAACATGGAAAGACCCGATCTACACCAAGACCAACTAATAATTAACATAATAACTTGGCCTACACCAAGACCAACCAATAACATAATATAACCACCCGGCCTACACCAAGACCAAACCCATAATATAATATAACAACATGACCTATACCAAGAACAAACTAACAATATAATAACCTGGCCTATATAAAGACCAAAATGATAACATAATATAACCACCCAGCCTACACCAAGACCAAACCCACATTATAATATAACAACTCGACCTATCCAAGACCAAACTAACAATATAATAACCCGACCTATACTAAGACCAAACTCACAATATAATAACCCGGCCTACACCAAGACCAACTATAATTAACATACTAACACGGTCTACACCAAGACCAACTTAACCAAATATAAAAAAATTCTCGGCCTCTCACGGACCATAAGCAATTATCATATTTCAATAAAATAGCCCAGTCCACTCACAGAACTAATAACAGTTAATGCAATACAATAATATCAATGTAATAATGCAGTAAAATACCTCATACCAGGCGTGGTACCTAAGCCAACCGTTAGTATATCTCGTATCAGGGGTGGTACCCGAGCTAACCGTTAGTATATTTTGTACCAGGCGTGGTACCCGAGCCAACCATTTATTATACCTGTACCAAGCGTGGTACCCATGCCAACCGTTAGTATACCTGTACCAGGTGTGGTACCCGAACCAACCGAATGTCAATAATTCACAATCAAATAATAAACACACAACTTGTAAACCAACAAGTAACAAACTGTTCAACTCACATACTGTAAGACAGGACCCTTAGACATTCTACACGATTTTATCTAAGCAATGCAATTCACACAAACACTTAGATAGGAGTACAAAATATACAACATTCACAGGAATTGTGAGCCATCACCTACCCCATTCTGGGTACACTATGAATCGTCAAATCCCGTCCAAAGACTAACCCCGATTCACCCTTTTAAACATGTAGTTAATTACCCTGACCCTCTTCCTAGGACCATATATAACCTGGGAAAACCCTTTCCAACCTTAGAACACAACCAAACAATTATCCTAATTATACCAATTAGTACAGAACTTTCGTTCCTTACACATTTGTTAATTACTAACCCTTTTCCGGTTCCCCAAACCTTTCGATATTCTAGTTTTCACAAACCTTTAGCAAAAACACACAATTTAAGCAATGCCTAGAATATCACCACACCCTATTCCCATTCTACCATTTCCAAAGCAATCCAACCATTCAACAACTTCCTCCAGAATCTGTACCCAAAGGCCTAACCATGGATTCTCCCTTTCATTCTATACAATAATACAAAAATAAAAGCGGTCAATCTACTCTTGGAAGAAACCTAGCCTACCTGGATGCCGAGCAGCTATTCCATGCCCTTTCTGGCTCTGTGAAGGCGTTCTCTGATGATTTTGTAGGCCTGAATCCATGGTTTCGTGTCCTTTTTACTGGAATTCCTCCTCCTCATGGCTCCCAAGCCTTGGAGCAGTCTAGGAGGGTTCTTGGAGTAACTCTCGTCTGTTTTGGGGCTGAATAGGAGATAATGAAATTAAAAACCCAATTTCTATGTATTCTAATCCCGTCGCTCTGCTATAGAGGTTTACTCTCCACTATAGAGGTACCGCCATAGCGGAACCTACCGCTATAGCGGTGCTGATCGGCGTTGACTTCTGCTATAGTGTTAATTTCTCTGCTATAGCGGAGGTCGCTACAGCAGTGTGTCAACCGCTATGGCGGTTGACATGAAACAGAAAGTCGTAAAGTCCCCCAAAAGTGACCATTTTACAACACAGTTATTTTCTCGATGTTCTAGAACAACCCCTTCACGTCAACCTCGATTCTGGGAGTTCTACTTACCCAAATTTGATTCCAAAAAGTTCCCCAGACTCTTATATATCTTAGCTACAAGGAAAACTAGCTCAAACCAAGATATTTAACCCAATACTTACCCGGATTATCCTAGACTATACCTCGTTCCAAAATCGACCGAGACTAGCCTAGCCCAAAATTTTTAACTCCCAAACCCAGAAGTTTTCTAACCCAAAACTTGACACGAATGGTTTACCCATAATGACGAACCTGGTCGTTACACTTCCCTTGTACTTGAGGTTTCTGGTATACCATCCATTTCTAAAACTTATTATGTATATACTGTTATTGCAAGGATCCCAGGTCCGTCATCTCTTACTTTCACTTATGCCTGTTGTGCATATATTCTACTTGCTAGATTTGTATATTATTTTGTTGTCTTCCATCTGGGATATATCCTGTGTACCTTTTGTTGATTTTTGTGACTACTTGTTTCTATTCTGTCTGTTACCATGCTTTTATCTTATATGTGCCCAGTCGGCGTATGATACCTAATGGGTACCTTATGCTTCGCATTTGGTGCTCATACTACACTCTCCATCTTCTGGTGTAGATCCTAGTGTGAGCCATCATTGCTAGCTTGTGGGAGACTCGTGCTTGGAGATTTTGGACTGTCTCGGACTAAGAGTGAGCTCTTGGCGACCAGAGCTTGACTTTAGTCTATCTTTTGTATATATTATACTCTCGTAGTTTGGAGACTTGATGATTATGTTATTTTGGATCCTTTGTACTCCTTGTGTAGGTCCGGCTCTTATACGCTATGATACCAGGTTTTGGCATTTGGTTTAGCTTTTGCATTATATATATTGCTCCTGCTATCTATTTTCTTCATCTTGTTCTTTTGTTTCCGCTTATTAAACTGTTCTTCCACTTGAGTTGATAGAATATGGCCCATTACTAACCATTCCAGGCTACGGGGATTGGTTTGCCTACTGAGGGGTTGTAGGTGCCATCATGACTGAGAAATCAGGTCATAACAGCTTGGTATCAGAGCTCTAGGTTCACCGATGTCATCAGTATAGGAGCCAATGTCTAGTAAAGTGTTGTAGATTGGGGAGGAGACGCCCATACTCAATCTTCGGGAGGCTATAGTGACATCTTAGGAAAATGGACTTTTCTTGTCCTCTCTCGTGCGTAGTATCCTTAAAAGTTTTTGGAAATCTCACTTAATCTGGTTCACTCTTCTACAGATTGTTCGTACGAGATCTTCAGCTTCAGGCCGAGGAGAGCCTCCTTCCCCCGCACCTCTGACTCTAGCTAGGGGTCAGGGCAGTCATAGGGGTAGAGGTAGGGGTCATGGATGCCCCAGAGCAGCTGCACCTGCTAGAGCTGCTAGAGTTGAGGTAGAGCTCGAGTATGATTATGAGCCCGAGTTCGTCCCTGAGCAGCAGCATGTAGACCCATGGATATCCCAAGTACTACCAGCTCCAGTACCAGTTTTTTGTGCCAGCTTCAACACCAGCTCAGTCTTTGAATATTTGGGGTTTACTTGTTCAGCTTCTGGGTATGATTGGGGAGAGACCTTTCGAGGTAGCACATACTTCCGCTCAGGGGGCAGCCCTGGATGCTCAGAGTTCAGGAGTGTAGCCTGCTACTGTAGCTCCCCGTGCCGAGGTTGTTCCAGTTCCATTAGCTGCACAGCCTCTTGCTTCTCGCTCGATTATAACAGAGATAAAGCAGAAAGGCATTGGTTAGATTTATGAGATTGGCACTGCCGAGATTCGCTGGTACATCAGGACAGGACCCACATGACATCATTACTACCTAAGAGGAGATGTTACACCATTTGGGATTGTTGGAGACTCACGGGGTCGGTTACACTACTTATCAGCTGGAGGGCCCAACAAAGTTATGATGGAGGGCCCAGGTTGCTTGCAAACCTTCTACATCACCTCCTTTGACTTGGTCTGAGTTCTATGAGGCCTTTATGGCCAAGTTCTTGCCACAGAACAACATAGAGCATCAGTGGGAGGAGTTCACTAGACTTGCCCAGGATTCCATGACTGCCTCAGAGTACGAGACCCGTTTCCATCAGCTTGCTCTATTTTGGGGACATGATTATGCCTACTGAGGCTGACAGGGTCCGTAGATTTGTTTGGGGGCTACAGAGAGAGTTTAGAGAGCCTGCAGAGATATTGGTTACTACTGGTCGGTCATTCCAGGCTATTGCAGACTATGCCCGTACTGTAGAGAATTTGCGTCATCATGACACCGGGGCCAGAGATAAGACACCTCGACATCAAGGTGGCTACAGTGGTTCCAAAGATGGTGGTAGAGTGTCAGGCCAGTGGGGCTGGGGATATCAGCCATAGCAGCATCAGGGTCAGACCAGTCGACCAGTTCAGGTGTCACTTCAGGCTTTTGGTTCTCTATTTGAGCAGGGTCAGAGCCGTCAGCGTGGTCACAGTGATCAGTCTGCGATAGGTACTACTTCTGGGGCATCAAGCAGAGGTAGCTACACAGGTTCAGCGGGTTCATCTCGATAGGGTGGGTCATGCTATGAGTGTGGAGTCAGTGGTTATTTTGCTAGAGATTATCCCCAGTGGGGTACAGCCTACTATGAGTGTGGAGTTAGTGGCCATTTTACTAGAGATTTCCCCTAGCGGGGTACAGTTCAGCCAACCGCTCCGCCGGCTCAGCCTATTCGCTCAGTTCAACCACCGGCTTGAGGAGGTGGTTGTCAGGGTAGAGGTAGTGCTCCGCGTGGAAGAGCAAGTTGTAGGGATAGTGGTCGGGCAGGTAGAGGTCATTGTCAGTTCTATGCGGTCCCTGGGAATCCGGAGGTGAAGGCCTCGAATGCCGTGATCACATGTACAATTTCTGTATGTCATCAGCCAGATATACTTCATTTGATCTTGGATCCACTTATTTGTATGTATCTTCCTACTTTCTGCCTTGCTTGGGATTGGCTAGTAAGCTATTATCTGTCCCTATTTCTGTTTCAACCCCAGTAGGAGATTCTTTAGTAATGGATTGGATTGTGAGATCTTGCATGATATATGTTGGTGATTTAGTGACTTGGGCTGATTTAATGATACTCGATATGTTAGATTTTGATGTGATACTGAGCACGGACTGGTTATCCCCTCACCGAGTGGTTTTGGATTGTTATGCCAAGACCGTTACTATAGCCGTACCCTGTGTATCCCCGATTGTGTGGTAGGGTTCTGTTAGCCATGCACCATCTGTGATCATCTCTTGTCTTCGAGCTAGGAAGTTGATTTCTCGTAGGTGTTTAGCTTATCTAGAATATGTCTGAGATGCTAGTGCTGACCCTTCGTCTCCTGAGTCTGTTCCTGTGGTTAGAGACTTCCTAGATGTGTTCCCTACCGACCTTCCAGGACTTTCACCTAAGAGAGATGTTGATTTTGTCATTGAGTTAGACCCGAGCACCAGGACCATTTCTATTCCTCCCTACCGTATGGCTCCTGCTGAGTTGAGAGAGATTAAGGAGCAACTCCAGGATTTGTTAGCTAAGGGGTTTATTAGTCCGAGTGTGTCTCCTTGGGGTGCTCCTGTCCTCTTTGTAAAGAAGAAGGATGGGTCGATGCGGATGTGTATTGATTATCGACAGTTGAATAAGGTGATAGTGAAGAATAGGTATCCGATGCCGAGGATTGATGACTTATTTGATCAACTTTAGAGTTCAACCGTGTTTTCGAAGGTTGATTTGAGGTCCGGCTACCATCAGTTGAGGATTAGGGCAGAGGACATCCCTAAGACATCATTCAGGACACGTTATGGCCATTATGAGTTCCTGGTGATGTCTTTTGGATTGACTAATGCCCCCGCAACCATTATGGATTTGATGCATAGGGTGCTTAGCCCGTACTTGGATATGTTCGTGATAGTCTTCATTGATGACATTCTGATATACTCAAGGAGTAGGGACGAGCATGAGCAGCACTTTAGGACTGTATTTTAGACTTTGAGAGATCATCGGCTTTATGCCAAGTTCTCAAAGTGTGAGTTTTAGCTTGAGTCAGTTGCATTCCTAGGACACATAGTGTCTAAAGATGGGATTAGGGTTGATTTGGGTAAGATTTCTGTGGTTCGTGATTGTCCTAGACCCACCATTGTTACTGAGGTTTGCAGCTTTATTGGGTTAGCAGGTTACTACAGGAGGTTCATTCAGGGATTTTTTTTCATAGCAGCACCCTTGACTATGCTGACTAGGAAGGATGTTCCATTCTAGTGGTTGAATCAGTATGAGGATAGCTTTCAGAGGCTTAAGGCCTTATTGACTTCAACTCCAGTTCTGACTTTGCCGGTTGAGGGTCAGAGTTTCTCTATGTATTGTGATACTTCAGGGGTCGGTCTTGGTTGTGGGTTGATGCAACAGGGTTGAGTGATAGCATATGCGTCGAGACAACTGAAGGTTCACGAGCGCAACTACCCCACTCATGACTTGGAGTTAGCGGCGGTAGTCTTCACGCTCAAGATCTGGAGGCACTACTTATATGGAGTTCACTGTGAGATATTCACCGATCACCATAGTCTTCGGTATATTATGAGTCAGCGAGAGCTGAACTTGAGGCAACGGAGATAGATTGAGCTACTGAAGGACTATGATTTCACCATTCTCTATCATTCGGGCAAGAAAAATATGGTAGCGGATGCCTTGAGTCGGAAGGCGGTGAGTATGGGAAGCCTAGCTTCACTTTCAGTTTTTGAGCAACCGCTGGCCTTGGACATCCAGTCCTTGGCTAACCAGTTAGTTAGGTTTGACTTGTCAGATCCTAGCAAAGTTCTTGCTAGTGTTGAAGTTCATTCTACTCTAGTTGATTAGATTAAGAGCCGACAGTTTGAGGATCAGAGTTTGTGTGACCTTCGTGATCAGGTAGCTCGAGGTGAGGCCAGCCGAGCTACTTTGGTTCTGATAGTATTTTGAGCTTTGATGATCGACTTTATGTTCTGAGGGTTGGAGATTTTATTCAGTTGATAATCCGTGAGGCACATAGTTCTAGATACTCCATTCATCCTGGTGCGGCAAAGATGTATAGAGTATGAAGCGGGATGTATCTGAGTTTGTATCGCGGTGCTTGAACTATCAGCAGGTGAAGTTTGAGCACATGAGACCAAGTGGCTTGATGCAACGACTTCCCATTCCTGAGTTGAAGTGGGAAGGTATTACTATAGACTTCGTTATTGGTTTTCCTCACACCTCTCGTGGGTTTGATTCCATCTGGGTGATTGTTGATAGTCTGACTAAGTCAGCACATTTCTTGCCGATTCAGACTTCTTATGGTACAGAGCTATTAGCCTAGATCTACATTCGTGAGGTTGTTCGGTTACACGGGGTCCTAGATTCTATCATTTCAGACCACGACACTTAGTTCACTTATTAGTTCTAGAGGGCTATACAGAGGGATTTGGGTACAGAGGTTCAGCTTAGTACTGCTTTCCACCCTCAAATAGATGGCCAGTTCGAGAGGAATATTCAGGTCCTGGAGGACATGTTTTGGGCCTGCATTCTTGACTTTGGAGGTTCATGGGATCAGCTTGTGCCATTGGCTGAGTTTGCTTATAATAATAGTTTTTATTCGAGCATTGGCATGGCACCTTTCAAGGATTTGTATGGTAGGCATTGCAGATCGTCGATTGGTTTGTTTGATGGGTTAGAGTCTAGACCGTAGAGTACAGATTTTCTTAGAGATTTCTTGGACCTAGTCCGTTTGATTCAAGACAGACTTAGAGCAACCCAGAGTAGGCAGAAGAGTTGCGCTGATCATAGACTTCGTGCCTTGGAGTTCAGTGTTGGTGACTTGGTTTTCCTTCGAGTATCACCCGTGAAGGGCGTGATGAGATTTGGTCGATGGGGCAAGCTTAGCCTTAGGTTTATTGGGCCGTTTGAGATTCTACAGAGGGTTGGTAGTGTTGTGTACATGTTAGCTTTGCCTCGGATATGTGCTAGATGAGTCTCATATATTGTATTGGGATTTAGTTTAGTTAGATGAGAGTTTGTCGTTTGTTGAGGAGCCGATAGCTATTCTGGCCAGA
The DNA here is from genome assembly GCA_003996215.1 of Jaltomata sinuosa. Lineage (NCBI taxonomy): Eukaryota > Viridiplantae > Streptophyta > Magnoliopsida > Solanales > Solanaceae > Jaltomata > Jaltomata sinuosa. The sequence continues at coordinate 23,918 of QJPP01000615.1, read as the reverse complement.
GATATCAGTAGATTGAGATCTAGAGATATTCTGGTTGTGAAAGTTCAGTGGAGGCATCGTCTGGTCGAGGAGGCTACTTGGGAGACCGAGAGTGAGTTGCGTGCTCAGTATCCGCAGCTGTTTGAGCCTTTCAGGTACTCCTTCCTTCTTGACTTTCGAGGATGAAAGTCTTTTTAGTAGTGGATGTTGTGATGACCCTTCTGGTCATCTTTGCATTTACGCATTTATTGTACTGTTAGAGCTTGCTTGTAGCGGCCCTAAGTCATTTATGGCTTGCTGGGATCGGTAGTTCGGTTCCCTGGTCATTTTGGTCGTATGCCTGTTTTAGAGCTTTAACTTAGAATATCATTAACTTTAGTCAACATTCTTAGCTAACGTGCTCGGAATTGAATTTTGACAATTTCATTAGCTCCGGAGCATTGAGTTTGGTCTAGTTGGACCTTCAGTTGAGGCTTGAGAACCTTATGTGTGGGTTTTGTGTTGTTTTCTCTATTTTCAGGCCATTTAGAGTTAAAAGTGTAACTATGGGTGACTTTCAATGATCGGATTCCATCAGCTCCGGAATGATGAGTTTGGGTTGGGAAGGTAGTTGGTTTGGGTTTTGAGTGAGCCGGGCTCATTTCGAGCCTTTGAGTTCTTATTAGTTAGTGTTGACTTGGGTCAACATCTCTCCGGGACGACCTCGTATGGAAATTTTGTCAATTCCATAGAGTCCAGAATGTCGTTTCCACTCTATTAGCATAATTGGTTTTCGGATACCGATTCCCGATTATGCCCGGAATGCCCGTGGAGTTTTAAAAAAGTTGTAGATTTTTAGTGCAGGCCAGGCCTTCAGTGCAATCGCGCCAGGGCCAGGGCGATCGCGCCTGCAGCCAGCCAACGCGATGGCGCTTGGCTTCCTTGAGTGCGATGGCGCTGGTTTAGCACGATAGCGCTGACCAGCGACCATCAACTATATAGTTCTTGTTAGTTTGTTTTTCCAGAAATTTCTCTCAAACTTTCTCACTCTAAAACTCATATACTCTCCACCAAATTGCTCCATATCAGTCCTAACCTTGGGGAGATTATTGTCTATCATAAATCCGCGCTTCTTCGTCTCTTGGTAAGTCATCTTCCCCAACTTGCCCCTTTGATTTTCTCTAAAATCCTCTATTGTTGCTCATATCCCAAGCTTGGAATTTGTTGTAGTGGCTGCCTCATAGATCCTGCATGTTCGTGGGCTTGAAGAGTTATTCGCCTTGGCTTAAAATATCATCATTTTGGTAAGTAATCCTTGCTTAATTTCCGATTTTTATTCTTAAAATTCTATCTTTAAGCCTCAACTTGAGCGGGCTGTTTTGGCGCCCTTATCTTGGCCAATTGTGTTCAATTTTGGAGCATGCCTTCTTGGCATCGTTGTGTCCATCGTGCTACTTTTAATTTTTGGTTTCTGGTTATGGGCCCCGCGAGCCCACTTTTGACCTAGCTTTTGACCCGGCTACAATTGTAGCGATATGAATATCGTTAGACTCGCCTTGATGTATTATTTATATTTTTTATAGTTTGATTATCGTTCGGAGTTTCTCAGAGCGATTTGGGCTTGGATTTTGTTGTCCCAGTAGCTTGTCATCGGATGACATGTAGGTTACGGTCTAAACTCCCTAGACTTAGCATATCTCAGATAAAATTGTACTAGCTGGCATCCTTGGGTTAGGTTATTAGGTTGGCACCATAGACCTTGACCGCTTTATTTATGTCCGCCTACTTTCCTTCCTCCGATGTTTGTAGTACTTGCGTGATAAGTTTTACTCACCCTTATAGTCCTGTGAGGCCGTGTTGACTCTGGATCATAGAAGGTGGGTTATTGGGAATGTCCGTGAGTCTCGGAAATAGAGATATCCTTCTAGGCTGGTTATGCTTGTTGAGTAGCTGAGGGCTTGTGCAGAACCGTTAGGTTGATTGTGAGCTGCGGGGCAGCTATTTGTGTTTGATCATATCATGTCCATGCATATAAAGAGGCTTTACCCATGTTTTACTATGGTTTTTGGCTTCGAACCTTCTGGGACTATTTTTTTGTAAACCTTGTATGGTCTGTGGGGCCCATTTTCGGTGAAAATGACTTCAAAGAGATTTGGTATCATTTTAATGGGTCTTCTTGGGTAAAGGAGAATTCAAGGATGTTTTATCACTAGTTCCACTTATGCTAGACTCGCCGAGGTCGAGCGCTAGACTTGTTTTACTACAACTTTTGGGATGATGCTAGACTCGGCGGGGCCATGTGCTAGGGCTACTTGACTCACTGATTTAGACCTGGATACTCTCCGGGCAGCTTTACTTAGGCACTTTTTGAGATTGCAGGGCAGCTAGTATGTTGGTCGGGGGCCTCCATGGACCTTGTCGTTCTGGACCAGAGGCTGCGAGCTACGGGTACCAGAGGGGAGGGGTATATGGTGTAGTAGGGGTATACGGGTGTGACCTTCCATGGATCCTGTCTTCTGGGTCTTATAGGTTGCCGGAAGAGGGTAACAGATGGCACTACTATCACTCTTGACTTAACATGGCATCATATCCTTCATCTGCGTGAGGTACCACCCTTGTTTGTTGTTTATTGATTGTACACTCCAATAGTATGGGATGCCGGAGGGTTTGTTTTCACTTGATTGCATTTTTCGGTTGTATGGGTGGCCGGGGGAATGGAGGTAGACTCTTGTTACTTTATCACGGTGTTATCCCCTGCTACGGTTGTACTTATAAGATTATATACGGCTAAGTTATTACTTGTTGGATTGATATTGGTATGAGTAGTTGGGTTATTGATTCCTATTTTCCGAGCATGCCTATCTTTACTCTCCTCTTCTTTCCCTTGTACTTGAGGTTACCGGTATACTGTCCATTTCTAAAACTTATTATGTATATATACTGTTATTGCAAGGATCCCAGGTGCTTCATCTCTTACTTTCACCTGTGCATGTTGTGTATATATTCTACTTGCTAGCCTTGTATGTTGTTTTGTTGTCTTCCCTCTGGGCTAGATCATGTGTACCTTTCATTGATTTCTGTGACTACTTGCTTCTATTCGGTCTGTTACTACGCTTTTATCTTATATGTGCTCAGTCGGCCTATGATACCTACTGGGTACCTTATGCTTTGCATTTGGTGCTCATACTACACTCTGCATCTTCTGGTGCAGATTCTAGTGTGAGCCATCGCCGCTAGCTCGTGGGAGACTCGTGCTTGGAGTTTTTAGACTGTCCCGGACTGAGGGTGAGCTCTTGGCGACCAGAGCTTGACTTTAGTCTGTCTTTTGTATATATTGTACTCTCGTAGTTCGGAGACTTGATGATTATGTTATTTTGGACCCTTTGTACTCCTTGTGTAGATCCGGATCTTATACGCTATGATACCAGGTTTTGGGGTTTGATTTAGCTTCCGCATTATATATATTTCTCCTGCTATCTATTTTCTTCATCTTGTTCCTTTGTTTTCGCTTATTAAACTGTTCTTCCGCTTTGGTTGATAGAATGTGGCCCATTACTAACCGTTCCGGGCTACGAAGATTGATTCGCATACTAGGAGGTTGTAGGTGTCATCATGACTAAGAAATCGGGTCGTGACAAAATCTTTTTTTGGATGGCTAGTATTGCGCCGACTTAATGCATACTTGGCAATCTAATGACATTATTTTTAGGCTTATTTTTTCTAATTAGTATTTTTATCAAAAGAATATCAATTTATTTATACTTTGTATATAGATGTCAATTTCTCCTTTTTGACAGCTTTAACAGTTCAGGTCCAACCAAAATTTCACAGGTGATTTGTTAGTTTATGACAAGATGAATTGACATCTACATACAAAAATAAATTAGTACTCTTTTGAAGAATTTTAATTAGCAAAAACAGACCTAAACATAATGGCATTAGATAGCCAAGTACGTATTAAGTCGGTGCAATACTGGAAATTAAAAAAAAACAATCTCTTATTCGCTTGAGTTTCGCTATTTGTTTCCATTTAATCCATTAAATTTTCGGACCACATCACTTATGACTCGTGAGTCATGATGTTCATTGGTCCTTTTTTGTATTTTTTACATTTACTATTTATTTTTCATATCTCAATATTTATAATGAAAATAGAAAAAGGTTAAAAATACCTTTGTACTATCAAAAATAGTTTAAATATACCTTTTGTTATATTTTTGGTTTAAATATAGCCCTTTAATTATACTTTCGGTCTGAATATACTCCTATTATTATATTTTGGCACAAATTTACCCTTAATTTTGATGGAGCGACATATGCCAAGCTCGGAATCAATAACCCACCTCTAATTTTAAATTTTAAATTTCTTTAAAAATCTACTGGTTTAACCCACAAAAATTATGGCGTTGAACTAACAATTAAAAGTGAAACATTAAATCAGTCCATAGAACTCTTTGAAATTGAGCTTTGTATGAACAATGAACCCCAAAAATTAAACTCCTTGAGTACACTCATTTACTAGTTCTATCTAATAATTCCAGGTCTTTCATTTCATGAACATCAAACAAAAATTCACTTGCAATAGACTGCTATCCATTGTATGCCTAATTACATGGAGTATACAAATGTACAACAACAAAAGATAAATAACACAGTGTGGATAAATCTAAATCAAATTAAAGAAGCAACTTTTAGAAAACATTATAACCAATGAAACCTAAAGACTAATAATTCAGTCAATTGTATAGTCTAGTTGCAGGATCAGTGATGTTTCATAGTTTCATGACGGTGGTGATCTACAACAGCTTCTGTCCTCGATTCCATGACGGGAGTTGTCTCTTTTACATTCTTTTGTATAAATCATGCAGTAGCTCTTGTACCTGTTTAGACTAGATCCTAGGGAGGGGTATTTCAAGTTGTAAACTGCTCATTACTTTTTGAGGGTGAAATATAAGTTTGCTTTATGAAATAAAGGCTGAAATGTTTTCATAGGTTAGGAATGAGGTTATCAAGGCTTTACTTTATTTTTCCGCAAGTTACCTATTGGACGGGTGGTAAGGGTTCATCTATCTAGGTGGTTAGAGTAGGCGCCCGCATGGCCCGTTAGGTTGGATCGTGACAGAATGTCTAAGGTTGAGCTAGTTTTCCATTAGCTAAGGTGTCAAGGAGTCTGTGGGGTTTTTTGAAAGTGAATTCGGGTGAGTAGAACTCCCGATATCAAAGTTGACGTGAAAGGGTTAGACGTCAAGATTTTAAAGTGTGTTGTAAAATAGGCAATTTTAGGGGATTTTCCGAGGTTCTATCGGTCGCGCCCCATTTTTTTTGCAAAAAGCGGGATGCAATGTGACAACTCTTTTTAGGATAAAAAGAAATGAAGAGTCGCCACCTAACGAATTAAGGTGTGTTAGGACACCATACTACACTAACTACGAATAAATTAAATTAAGTCTATGCAACCAGAAAGTGGGTAAGGGTTCAAGTTACCTCAAAAGAAAGGTGTTAAGCACCTTTCGAGGTCCACAAATGTGGGTCCCTGCCGGATTCGTTATTTATGTGGGAGGTTCGTGATAAACATAGGTCAATAAATTATTAAGCTAAACTAACTATATGATTAAGGAAGTAAAACATTATTTTAAAAATAAGTAATTAAACCAATTTAGTTACTAATAGATCTAAATGAGAAAACTATGTATGAATTACAATTAACGCAAATAAATAAATAAATTGGAAAAAAATCAGATAAGCGAGAAGATAGAAATGACACAATGATATAGAGAGGAAAACCTAATTACTAAGTGATTTAATTAACTACCCAGGCATATAATAACATAAGAATTAAATAAACTGCAAAACCTATACGTTGGGGAGTAATCGTTCAACCTCGTGCGAAGTCTTAAAAGACCTCTTAGTCAAGGTGCAATGGTTATCGAGCTATAAGTGTATCATGTAGATCACTCACTACATAGGAGGAAAACAAGTTGGGGAAGGAGGAGTTTTTTAGACTAAAGGATCACCCCGTGCAACATAAATTAATACTTCACAATCCAATTGAGGATTGCTCGTATTAATCAGCGAGCATATACTATCATCTCCGACTACCCACCCAGGTTGGTTATTAAGGCTATTATTAACCTAAAAGCATACTAAAAAATGAAAAAGACTAACGCGCCTTATAATGCATACCCGTCACGACTCAATTTCTAGGTCATGATGGCACCTACAACCCCCCAGTAGGCGAACCAAACCCCGTTGCCCGGAACAGTTAGTATTGGGCTACTATCTAACAGTTTAAGAGAAAGAACAGTTTAGTAAGCAGAAGCAAGGGAACAAGACAAATAAAATAGATAATAGGAGCAATATAAACAATGCGGAAGCTAAACCCAAAACCTGGTATCATAGTATAAAGCCGGGTCTACATGTCAGGAGTACGAAAGGCATCCAAAATAATATACAAATAGATGTCTCCGAGTAGAAATAGAGTACATAAGCAAAAGATAAACTAAAAGCTAAGCTCCTGTCGCAAGATCTCACTCTCAATATGGAATATCACAAAAGCAGCTCCTCGCACGAGTCTTCCACGCTAACAGCGATGGCCCACACTAGGATCTGCACCAGAAGATGCAGAGTGTTGTATGAGCACCAAATGTGAAGCATAAGGTACCCAGTAGGTATCATAGGCCTATTGGGCACATATAAGATAAAAGAGCAGTAATGAACGGAATAGAAAACAATTAGTCTCAGAGGGCAACGAATAAGCACACAGAAGCTAGCACAGAGGGCATACAAGTAGAGAGAACACCAAAGGCTAGCTAAAAGCAAACACATCACAGGTGGAAGAAAGAAACACATACCCGGGATCCTCGCAATAACAGTTTATAGAGAAGAATTTAGAAAATAGGCAGTATACCGGTAACCTCAAAATGAATGGAGAAGTAGAGTAAGGATAACGATGCGCAATCTCGAATACAAGGTAAGATAGTCTAAATATGCATACGATCTCAAATCAAGTGCACAAGTAAAGCCTGAAATAATCATGACCATCCCCAATCTCACTAGCAACCATAACCAGGAACCAATACCGCAAAATGATACTGATAAGCCTAACTAGAATCCTATGGGTGCCCATACACCCGCGGAATACAAACAAGTGAAGACAAACACTCTGGCAGCACATACTACCGAAGCGTACAATAAACAAACAACAAACAAGGGTGGAACCTCACACAAATGAATGATATGCCATGATATGCCGAATCAGTAACCACTATGTCAGTATGTTACCCCCTCCGGTGCCCCAAAGGTCCAATAAAGGTGGGATCCATGGAAGGACTTCTCCCGAGTACATCTACTCCACCGTACACCCTTACCCCCGGTCACCCTTTTGCCTGTAGCACTTGGTCCGGAGCGGCAGGGTCCATGGAGGTATACTCGGAGACCACATACTACACTCTAACCTCAATATATCTATCCAGAATGCCACCGGACCCAAACTAGTAACCAATGCTCGAAATACATGCCTAAATCCGATCCAGGTCTATATCAATGATATAAATACAGTAAATCCCCTCAAAGGGGTGCCCGGCAACTCCGAGTATAAAACAATAGTAAAACAGGTCTGCAGCTCAGCCTTACTGAGTCTAATATCGTAAATTTATCAAGGCAGAATCAAATCAACACCTCGGTCCACCCGAGTCCAATAAGATATGAAAACTGAGACATCTCTCTCTTTTAGATTTTCTTACCCCAAGAAGATCCATAAAAGGGATACCAAACTAATCCATGATGCATTTTACCTAAAATGCCCCCCTGGAGCCATGCAAGGTTTGGAAATCATAAATAGTAGGCCCAAAGCCAAAACTGTAGTAAAATCGAGTAGAAAATTCTTTATATGCATGATGATGACATGCTCAATCACAAATAATAGCCCAACGGCTCACAATCAACCTATCGGCCTTACACAGGCTTCGAAGCTACTCAACAAGCATAACCAGCCTAGAAGGATAATTCTATGTCCGGGACTCACGGACATTCCCAATACCCCACCAACTATGTTCTAGAGTCTACATAAGGCCACACAGGACCACAAGGGGTAAATAGAGCACGTAAACAAGTACTAGAAACAACGGAGGAAGAAAAGTACTCAGACATGAATAGAGCGGTCAAGGTCTGTGGTACCAAACTAATAAACCCAACTCAAGGATGCCCACTAGTACAATTTTGTCTGATATATGCTAAGTCTAGGGAGTTAAGCCATAACCTACCTGTCGTCCGACGACAAGCTTTCCGAACAACCAGGTACAAGCCCAAAATGCTCTGAGAACTCCCGAACGACAATCAAACTATCAAAACCATAATTAAAATATCAAAATGAGTCTAACAATACCCATAATGCCATAATTGTAGCCGGGCCAAAATCCAAGTCAAAATCAGGCCCGTGGGGCTCATAACTCGAAACCAAAAATGAAAAGGACCACAACGACCCCAAAGTTTCCTAGAGGGCATGCTTCAAATTTGAGTACAAATGGCCAAGGAAAAAAGGCATCAAAACAACCCGCAAAGGTTGGGGTTTAAACAATGGAATTTCAGAAAAAAACAGAAATTGGGCAAGAATTACTTAGCACAAAGGCAAAAACCCGAGTCAAGAAGGATAATTTACCACTCCCACGAGTATGCACCAACTGGACAACCAGAATTCACAAGAAAAAACTCAAGCTTAGAGAAGGGCATCATTGGAGGTTTTAAGAAATTTCAAAAGAAGAGGGATCTTACCAAACGACGAAGAAGTACAGAAAATCCACCCACAATCGACTTCCCAAGGCTTGGAATCAATATAGAGCAAATTGTTGGAGAGAATTTAGAGTTTAGAGTGAGAAAAAGTGAGAGAGAATGCTGGAAAAATGAACTCTCAGCTTTATATAGCTGCTGGAAAATGGCCAGCGCGAACAGCGCTGAAGGGGGTGGCAGGCGCCTCAGCGCTATCTTGCTGGGAGGGGTGCGATCGCGCTGATGGCTGGCAGGCGCTGAAGCGCGATTACGCTGGCCTTGGCGCAATTGCGCTGAAGGCTGGCCTGCAACTATTTTTTTGTAATTTCTCTAACACTCCACGTGGTGTTCTGGGCACAATTGAAAACCAATATTCAAAAACCAATATGCTAACAGAGTGGAAACGACCTTTCAGACTCAACAGAATTGATGAAACTCCCATATGAGGTCGTTTTAGAGAAATGTTGACCCAAGTCAACACTAATAAAAAGGAACTCAAAGGCTCAAAATGAGTTTGGCTTACCCGAAACCCGAACCAACCACATTCATAGCCCAAACTCAACATTACGGAGCTGATGGAATCGTCAGATTTTGAATCTGACACTTTGATCATCGAAAGTCACCCGAAGTTACACTTTCAACTCTAAAAGGCTTGAAAACTGAGAAAACCATACAAAACCCACACCGAAAGTTCTCAGGCCTCAACTAAAGGTTCAACTAGACCAAACTAATCGCTCCGGAGCTAACGAAACCTACAGAATTCAATTCCGAGCATGTTAGATAAGAATGTTGACTAAAGTCAATGATATTCTAAGTTGAAGCTCGAAAATAGGAAAAAGGGCAAAACCACAAAACGAGCGACCAGGGCACCAAACTACCAGTCCCAGCAAGCCATAAATGACTTGGGGCCACTACAGGAAAGCTCTAACAGTACAATGAATGCGTAAACACGAAGGTGACCGAAAGGGTCATCACAACATCCACTACTAAAAAGACTTTCATCCTCAAAAGTCAAGAATAAGGGAGTACCTGAAGGCTCGAACAACTATGAATACTGAGCACGCAACTCACTCTCAGTCTCCCAAGTAGCCTCCTCGACCGAATGGTGCCTCCAGTGAACTTTCACAACTAGAATCTCTCTAGATCTCAATCTCCTGATATCTCTGGCCAAAATAGCTATCGGCTCCTTAACAAATGATAACATCTTATCCAACTGAACTGAATCCCAATGCAACACATTAAAATCATCTGGCATATACCGGCGTAACATCGAGACATGGAAAACTGGGTGAACAGCTGAAAACATCAGAGGCAAGGTTAGCATGTAGGCAACACTACCCACTCTCTGTAGAATCTCAAACGGGCCGATAAACCTGGGGTTCGCTTGCCCCATTGACCAAATCTCATCACTCCCTTTACGAGCGATACAGGAAGGAAACCCCGGTCACCAACACTGAACTCCAAGGCATAAAGTCTACGATCAGCGTAGCTCTACGTCTATCTTGAATCAAACGGACTCGGTCCAAGAAATCTCTGAGCAAGTCTGTGCCCTGCGGTCTGGACTCTAACCCATCAAACCAACCAATGGGCGATCTGCAATGCCTACCATACAAAGCCTCGAATGGTGCCATGCCAATGCTCGAATGAAAGTTATTATTATACGCGAACTCGGCCAATGGCACAAACTGATCCCATGAACCCCCAAAGTCAAGTATGTAGGCCCGAAGCATGTCCTCCAGGACCTGAACAGTCCTCTTGGACTGTCCATCTGTTTGAGGGTGGAAAGTGGTACTAAGCTGAACCTCCGCACCCAAATCCCTCTGTATAGCTCTCCAGAACTGAGATGTGAACTGAGTGACGCGATTTGAAATAATAGAAGCTAGGACCCCGTGCAACCACACAATCTCACAAATGTAGATCTGAGCTAACCTCTCTGCCCCGTAGGAAGTCTGAATAGGCAAGAAACATGCTGACTTAGTCAGCCTATCAACGATCACCCAAATGGAATCAAACCTCCAAGTAGTACGAGGCAAACTACCAACAAAGTCCATAGTAATACCTTCCTACTTCCACTAAGGAATGGGAAGTCGCTGCATCAAGCCACTTGGTTTCATGTGCTCGAACTTCACCTGCTGACAATTTAAGCATCAAGATACAAACTCTGCCACGTCCCGCTTTATACCACCCCACCAGTAAAGCTGCCTCAGATCTCTATACATCTTTGTTGCGCCAGGATGAATGGAGTATATGGAACAATGTGCCTCACGAAGTATCAATTTTATCAAATCACCAACTCTAGGAACACAAAGCTGACCATCAAACCTCAGAATACCATCAGAACCCGAAGTAGCCCGGTTGGCCTCACCCCGAACTACCTGATTATGAAGGTCACACAAACTCTGATCCTCAAACTGTCGGCTCTAAATCTGATCAACTAGAGTAGAGCGAACCTCAATGCTGGCAAAAAATCTTCTAGGATCCGATAAGTCAAGCCTAACCAAATGGTTGGCCAAGGATTGGATGTCCAAGGCCAACGGTCGCTCCAAAGCTGTAAGTAAAGCTAGGCTACCCATACTCACTGCCTTCCGACTCAAGGCATTCGCTACCATGTTTGCCTTGCCCGGATGGTACAAAATAGTGAAATCATAGTCCTTCAGCAACTCAATCCACCTCCTCTGCCTTGAGTTCAGCTCGTGCTGACTCGTAATGTACTGAAGACTATGATGGTCGGTGAATATCTCATAATGAACTCCATATAGATAGTGCCTCCAGATCTTGAGCGTAAAAACTACTGCCGCCAACTCTAAGTCATGAGTGGGGTAGTTGCGCTCGTGAACCTTTAGTTGCCTCAACGCATATGCTATTACTCGACCCTACTGCATCAGCACATACCCAAGACTAATCCCTGAAGCATCACAATACACGACAAAACTCTGACCCTCAACCGGCAAAGTCAAAACTGGAGCTGAAGTCAACAAGGCCTTAAGCCTCTGGAAGCTATCCTCGCACTGATCCGACCACTGAAATGGAACATCCTTCCTAGTCAGCATAGTCAAGGGTGCTGCTAAGGAAGAAAATCCCTGCACGAACCTCCTGTAATACCCGGCTAACCCAATAAAGCTGCGAACCTCAGTAGCAATAGTAGGTCTAGGCCAATCACGAACCGCAAAAATCTTACCTGGGTAAACTCTAATCCCTTCCTTAGACACCACGTTCCCTAAGAATGCAACTGACTCAAGCAAAAACTCACACTTTGAGAACTTGGCATAAAGCCGATGATCTCTCAAATTCTGAAGTACAGTGTGCAAATGTTGCTCATGCTCGTCCCTACTCCTCGAGTATACCAGAATGTCATCAATGATGACTATCACGATTATATCCAAATACGGGCTAAGCACCCTATGCATAGTCCATGAATGTTGCAGGGGAATTGGTCAATCCGAAAGACATCACCAGGAACTCATAATGGCCATAACGTGTCCTGAATGCTGTTTTGGAGATGTCTTATGCCCTAATCCTCAACTGATGGTAGCTGGACCTTAAATCAATCTTAGAAAACACAGTGGAGCCCTGAAGATGATCAAATAAATCATCAATCCTGGGCATCAGATAGCTATTCTTCACTGTCACCTTATTCAACTGTCGATAATCAATACACATCCGCATCGACCCATCCTTCTTCTTCACGAAGAGAACAGGAGCACCCCAAGGAGAAACACTCAGTTTAATGAACCCCTTAGCTAACAAATCCTGGAGCTGCTCCTTAAGCTCTCTCAACTCAGCAGGAGCCATACGGTAGGGAGGAATAGAGATAGGCCTGGTGCCTGGCTCTAACTCAATAGCGAAGTCAGTATCCCTCTCAAGTGGAACGCCTGGCAGGTCAGTAGGAAACACATCTAGGAAGTCTCTAACCACAGGAATAAACTCAGGAGACGTAGGGTCAGCACTAGCATCTCGGACATATGTTAGATAAGCTAGACACCCATGGAAAATCAACTTCCTAGCTCAAAGATAAGAAATGATCCCAGACGGTGCATGGCTGACAGAACCCTGCCACATAACTGGGGATACACCGGGCACGGCTATGGTAACGGTCTTGGCATAACAATCCAAAATCGCACGGTGAGGGGATAACCAGTCCATGCCCAGTATCACATAAAAATCCAACATATCAAGAATTATCAAATCACCCCAAGTCTCCAAACTTCCAACGGATATCATGAAAGATCTCACAATATGATCCACTACTAAAGAATCTCCTACTGGGGTCGAAACAGAAACAAGAACAAATAAAGGCTCACTAGCCAACCCCAAACAAGGAACAAAGTAGGCAGATACATACGAACAAGTAGATCCAGGATCAGACAAAGCCATAGCAGACTGATGGAACACTGAAAATGTACCTGTAATCATAGCATCTGAGGCCTCTGCCTCTGGTCTCCCAGGGACCGCATAGAACTGATGATGACCTCCACCTGCTCGACCGCCATCCCTACCACCTACTCTGGCATGAGGGGCACCACCCCTAGCCTGACCACCACCCCCTCTTTCTGAAGGCTGAACTGCTCGCAAAGGCTCGGCCGGCTGAACTGTACCCCATTGGGGGCAATCTCTCGCATAATGACCAACAACACCACACTTATAACAAGGCTTTGATGGCCTATACTATCGAGACAGAACAGAAGAACCTAAATGGCCACCACAGCCAGATGCCCCAGAAGATGCACCCCTAGAAGACTGACCCTGCTCGAACTGAGAACTATCAGAAGCCTGAAATGGCCCACTATTCTGGCCCTGATACTGCTGCGACTGATAAGCCCGGCCCCACTAGCCTGAACCTCTACCACTCTGCCTGGAACCACTGTAGTCACCCTGATAGCGAGGCCTCTTATATCTAGACCCCTGATCAGGCCTGTGCAAGTCCTCCACGTATAGGCATAGTCTGCAATCACCTGAAAAGACCGACCACTAGAAACTAGTATCTCTGCTGACTGCCTAAGATCTGTCCACAAACCCCCAACAAACTTGTGAATCCTGTCCGGCTTAGTAGGAATGATCATAGACCCAAATAGAGCAAGCTGATGAAAATAGGTCTCATATTCAGATACTGACACGGATCCCTGCATTAGCCTAGTAAACTTCTCCCAGCGACGCTCTCGATCACTCTATAGTAGAAACTTGGCCATAAAGGCCTCATAGAACTCAGACCACGACAACGGAGGTGATGAAGATGGTCTACAAGCAACCTGATCCCTCCACCATAACTTAGCTAGGCCCTCCAGCTGATAGGTAGTGTATCCAACACCGTGAGTCTCAAGCAATCCCAGATGGTGTAGCATCTCCTCATACGTAGTAATGAAATCCTGTGGGTCCTGGCCCAATATACCAGCAAATCTCGGCGGGGCCAATCTCAGAAATCTACTCAAGGCCTTCTGCTCCCCATCTGTCATAGCTAGGCGAGGAGCAAGAGGTTGTGCAACTGACAAAACCGAAATAACCTCAGCACAGGGAGCCACAGTAGTAGGCTGCGCTCCTGAACTCTGGACACTCAAGACTGGCCCCTGAGCGGAAGTATGTGCTACCTCAGATGGTCGCTCTCCGATCATACCCAACAACTAAAGTAGTAAACGTCGAATATTTGAAGACTGAGCTGGGGCTGGTACTGGGGCTGGTACTGGAGCTGGTGGCACCTGGGATGTCCCCAGGCCCACATGTTGCTGCTCTGGAGCAAACTCAGTCTCATAATCATACTTTTGCTCTACATCAACCTAGTAGCGTTAGCAGGCACTGTTGATCTGGGATGAACTCTAGCCCTACCCCTGCGACCACCCCAGCCCCTAGCTGGAGTCAGAGGTGCAGGGGCAGGAGGCTCTCCTACGCCTGAAGCTGAAGATCTCGTACGAACCATCTGCGGAAGAGTGAACCAGAATAAGTGAGATTTCCAGAACTTTCAAGGATACTACACACGAGAGAGAAACAAGAAAATCCATCTTTCCTAAGATATCACGATAGCCTCTCGAAGATTGAGTACAGACGTCTCCACTCCGATCTGCAGGACTCTACTAGATATTGGCTCCTATACCGATGACACCAGTGAACCTAGGGCTCTGATACCAAGCTGTCACGACCTAATTTCTAGGTCATGATGGCCCCTACAACCCTCCGGTAGTCAAACCAAACCCATAGCCCAGAATGGTTAGTAATGGGCTACTAACTAATAGTTTAAGCGGAAGAACAGTTTAGTAAGAGGAAGCAACGGAACAAGACAAATAAAATAGATAATAGGAGCAATATAAACAATGCAAAAGCTAAACCCAAAACCAGGTATCATAGTATAGAGTCGGATCTACATGTCAGGAGTACGAAAGAAATCCAAATTAATATACACATAGATGTCTCCGAGTAGAAATAGAGTATATAAGCAAAATATAAACTAAAAGCTAAGCTCCGGTCACCAAGAGCTCACCCTCAGTCTGGAATATCACAAAAGCAGCTCCTCGCATGAGTCTCTCATGCTAACGATGATGGCGCACACTAGGATCTACACCAGAAGATGCAGAGTGTAGTATGAGCACCAAATGCAAAGCATAAGGTACCCAGTAGGTATCATAGGCTGACTAGGCACATATAAGATAAAAGAGCAGTAATGAACGGAATAGAAAACAATTAGTCTCAGAGGGAAAGGAATAAGCACACAGAAGCTAGCACAGAGGGCATACAAGTAGAGAGAACACCAAAGGCTAGCTAAAAGCAAACACATCACAGGTGGAAGAAAGAAACACATACCCGGGATCCTCGCAATAAAAGTTTATTGAGAAGAGTTTAGAAAATAGGCGGTATACTGGTAACCTCAAAATGAATGGAGAAATAGAGTAAGAATAACAATGCACATGCTCGAATACAAGGTAAGATAGTCCAAATATGCATACGATCTCAAATCAAGTTCACAAGTAAAGCCTGAAATAATCATGACCATCCCCAATTTCACTAGCAACCATAACCAGGAACCATACCGCAAAATGATACCGACAAGCCTAACTAGAATCCTATGGGCGCCTATACACCCACAAAATACAAACAAGTGAAGACAAACACTCTGGCAGCCCATACTACCGAAGCGTACAATCAACAAACAGCAAACAAGGGTGGAACCTCACATCAATGAATGATATGCCATGATATGCAGAATCAGTAACCATTATGTCAGTATATTACCCCCTCTGATGCCCTAAAGGTCCAATAAAGGCGAGATCCATGGAAGGAATTCTCCCGAGTACATCTACTCTGCCGTACACCCCTACCCCCGGTCACCCTTTTGCTCGTAGAACTTGGTCCGGAGTGACAGGGTCCATGGAGGTCTACTCGGAGACCACATACTACACTCTAACCTCAATATATCTATCCAAAATGCCATCGGACCCAAACTAGTAACCAATGCTCTAAATGCATGCCTGAATCTGATCCAGGTCTAAATCAATGATATAAATGCAGTAAATCCCCTCAAAGGGGTGCCCAGCAACTTCGGTCTAAAACAGTAGTAAAACAGGTCTGCAGCTCGGCCTTACCGAGTCTAATATCATAAATTTATCAAGGCAAAATCAAATCAACACCTCGGTCCACCTGAGTCCAATAAGATATGTAAACTGAGACATCTCTCTCTTTTAGCTTTTCTTACCCCCAAGAAGATCCATAAAAAGGGATACCAAACCAATCCATGATGCATTTTACCGAAAATGGGCCCCCGGGGCCATGCAAGGTTTGGAAATCATAAATAGTAGGCCTGAAGCCAAAACCACAGTAAAATCGAGTAGAAAATCCTTTATATGCATGATGATGACATACTCAATCACAAATAATAGCCCAACGTCTCACAATCAACCTATCGGCCCTGCACAGGCTCCGAAGCTACTCAACAAGCATAACCAGCCTAGAAGGATAATTCTATATCCGGGACTCACGAAAATTCCCAATATCCCACCAACTATGTTCCAGAGCATACTTAAGGCCATACAGGACCACAAGGGGTAAATAGAGCGCGTAAACAAGTACTACAAACAACGGCGAAAGAAAAGTACTCGGACATGAATAGAGCGGTCAAGGTCTGTGGTACCAAACTAATAAACCCAACCCAAGGATGCCCACTTGTACAATTTTATTCAATATATGCTAAGTCTAGGGAGTTAAGTCGTAACCTACCTGTCGTCCGACGACAAGCTGCCCGAACAACTAGGTCCAAGCCCGAAATGCTCCGAGAACTCCCGAACAACAATTAAACTATCAAAACCATAATTAAAACATCAAAATAAGTCTAACGATACCCATAATGCCACAATTGTAGCCGCGCCAAAATTCGAGTCAAAAGGAGGCCCATGAGGCCCACAACTCGAAACCAAAAATGAAAAGGACCACGACAACTCTAAAGGTTCCTAGAGGGCATGCTCTAAATTTGAGCACAAATGGCCAAGGAAAAAGGCGTCAAAACAGCCTGCAAAGGTTGGGTTTAAAGAATGATTCGGATAAAGAATGAAAATTGGGCAAGGATTAATTACCACAAAGGCAAAAACCCTAGTCAAGAAGGATAATTTACCACTCCCACGAGCGCGCACCAACTAGACGGCCAGAATTCACAAGCAAAAACTCAAGCTTAGAGAAGGGCATCAATGGAGGTTTTAAGAAATTTCAAGAGAAGAGGGAGCTTACGAAACGATGAAGAAGTACAGAAAATCCACCCACAATCAACTTCCCAAGACTTGGAATCAATATAGAGCAAATTGTTCGAGAGAATTTTGAGTTTAGAGTGAGAAAAAGTGAGAGAGAATGCTGGAAAAATGAACTCCCAGCTTTATATAGCTGCTAGAAAATGGCCAGCGCCAACAACGCTGAATGGGGTGACAAGCACCTCAGCGCTATCGTGCTAAGAGGGGTGCGATCGCGCTGAAGGCTGGCAGGCGCTGTAGCCCGATTGCGCTGACCTTGGCGCGATTGCGCTGAAGGCTGGCCTGCAACTATTTTTCTGCGATTTCTCTAACACTCCACGGGGTGTTCCGGGCATAATCGGAAATCGATATTCAAAAACCAATAATGCTAACAGAGTGGAAACGATGTTTCGGACTCAACAGAATCAATAAAACTCCCATACGAGGTCATTTCGGAGAAATGTTGACCCAAGTTAATACTAACGAAAAGGAACTCAAAGGCTTGAAATGAGTCTTGCTCACCCGAAACCCAAACCAACCACCTTTCTAGCCCAGGAGTTGATGGAATCGTCGGATTTGGAATCCGACACTCCGATCATCGAAAGTGACCCGAAGTTACACTTTCAACTCCAAAAGGCCTAAAAACTGAGAAAACCACACAAAACCCACACTGGAAGTTCTTAGGCCTCAACTAAAGGTCCAACTAGACCAAACTCATCGCTCCAGAGCTGACGAAACTATCAAAATTCAATTCCGAGCACGTTAGCTAAGAATGTTGACTAAAGTCAACCATATTCTAAGTTGAAGCTCTAAAATAGGAAAAAGGGCAAAACCATCAAACGAGCGACCAGGGCACCAAACTAGCGGTCCCAGCAAGCCATAAATGACTTGGAGCCGCTACAGCAAAGCTCTAATAGTACAATGAATGCATAAACATGAAGGTGACCGGAAGGGTCATCACACTACCCGTCCTAACTTAATGTACAAGAGGCATTGGACTACTATTTTGGATATGGATCTTGACAAATAAAATCTTAAGGTTTATTAATTACACACGGGTTTAACGTCAAATAAAAATATAAGGACTTTAATGCAAGTAGCACATAATGGTCTCAAATAAGTCTCTCAATTAGTTAAAGGAGAGATAAGTGATTAAACACGCTTAAAAAATTGTGCGCTTTTATTGAATCTATGAACATGATTTCTAATAATACAGATATGCAGAAAATTTGTTATTTAAGGCTTATGAGCAGAATCTCTAATTATTTAACATGCTGAAAGTAATCCTTACAAACAGGATAATTAGTTATTTAACATGTTGAAACTGTTTTAAAGCTACAGACATGATGGCTGATTAAGTTATATGCTGAAGCTAGAGTAAATTTATAGGCAAGATTTTTAATTTAATATGTTGAATCCTATAGGCATGATTTTATAGTTTGATATACGAAAACTAGTTTAATCATGCTGAAATTGATAAACAAGTAACTCAATATGCTGAAACAGGTTTTAACATGCTGAAACTGATAGTCAAATAATTTAATATGCCAAAACAGGTTTTAACATGCTGAAACTGATAGTCAAATAATTTAATATGCTTAAACAAGTTTTAACATGTTGAAACTGATAGTCAAATAATTTAATATGCTGAAACAGGTTTTATTTTAGGCATGATTTCTGATTAAAACAGTGTTTTAAACTTGAATCGTATAGACATTATCTAGTTCATAAATGTTGGACATGAAGAAATTAATTAAACCGCTATGCATACTATTTAGATTAAAACATGCTAGAATCGATTTAAAACCTAATAACAGGATTCTAGTGGCAGATTTAATTAAACACACTTGCAATGAGTCAAGGTCTCAACACGTATTGGTTGCATGTTACAAATAATCTTAAAAATCTTTTAGAATGTAACATTTTTAAATAACACTGGCAACATTTGGAATCCTATAGACATGATATCTACACATTATTATTATACTCGAGCAACCCACAAGGTTTATTTAATTTTATAAGTATGATAATTAATTAGTCAACATGCTGGAAATCCCTTTAAATCCTATAGTCATGCTTTCTACGTTTCAAATAGGTAGAACAGGTAGCACGTAGTTGTCACGACCCAACCTACCAGGCCATGCGGGGGCCTACTCTATGCACCTAGATAGATGAACCCTTGCCACCCGTCCAACAGGTAAATGCGGAAAAGAAAAAATAAATCATGAGATAACCTTTTTATGAAGATTACAACCAACAGTTTTGAAACATAAATTACCCTCCCTAGGACCTAGTCTAAACAGGTACAAGAGTTACTAGAGGATTTATATAGAGAAAAGTAAATGAGACACAACTTCCATCATGGAGGAAGGACAGAAGCTGTTGCAGATCACCATCGTCATGTAGCTATAAAACATCACCAGCCCTGCAACCAGACTATACCAAAAAGGTATAGCAAGAGTAGAGTCAGTACAACCACACGTACTGGTAGGCATCATCGGTTGACCCAAATCCACTCCTACCATCATATAAGGAGAATAGGGAAAAACATGAAATTAAACAATATAACTCCATCCTTCACCGCTTTCCCTTACCGGACCCGATCTTAACCGATCGTCTACTCGCACCCCTTACCTCAACCCTTTATATTCCTTCCACTGCCAACTCCCTCTCTCTCAGGTCTTCCGAGTCACGCTAAGCTTAGACTTCCCAAGTCACACTAACCTTAGACTTCCCAAGTCACACTAACCTTAGACTTCCCAAGTCACACAACCTTAGACTTTCCAAGTCACACAACCTTAGACTTTCCAAGTCACACTAACCTTAGCCCAACCGCTAAATCCAACTCTGACTGCCTCACCATTAACCTAGTCAACCCCCATGACTATACATCCAGAAACAACCTAGACCCTGTTATTCCAGACCCACTACACCCAGGGCACTACACATAAATACCCGGACCCGCCTCGGATCCCTAGATAATTCCTCTCAAGATATCACCCGCTAGTCACACCATGTAAGACTCCCAGCCATTCCTCTAGTCTATCAACCCCATGTAAACCACCTTTATAACTATGATCAACAATCAACAACATAACCAACAACAAACCTTGTCGTTTAGCCCGAACCCACCCTAGGATCCCCTCTAACAACACCTAAGTGTTAAACTCGTTTCTTGGTCTACACCAAGACCAACTTAGCAGATATAACAGGATTCTCGATCACTCAAGGACCACCAACAATTATCACAAAGCAATATCACAACCCAGTCCACTCACAGAACTAACAACAGTCAATGCAATACAAAAATATCAATGCAATAATGCAGTAAACTAAACCCATACTAGGCGTGGTACCCGAGCCAATCGTTAGTATATCCCATACCAGGCATGGTACCCGAGCCAACCGTTAGTATATTTCATACCAGGCGTGGTACCCGAGCCAACCGTTAGTATTTCTGTACCAAGCGTGGTACCCGAGCCAACCGAATGTCAATTAATCCACAGTCAAATAATGAACAAACAACTTGTAAAACCAACAAGCAACACACCATTCAATCCACAGACTGTAAAACAGGACTCGTAGACATTTTAAACAATTCCTCTAAGCAATGTAATTCATACAAACACTTAGATAAGAGTACAAATATATACAACATTCACAGGAATCGAAAGCCATCATCGACCCTCTCTCCCAGGTATATAACTTAGCCTCGACCTTCGTCCGTAAACTAAACACACTCACCCTTTGTTTACATATAATGAACAGTATCCCCTTTTTAGCATAATTTAACAACCCCATTGATTTCGGAACTTACATATATAATAACAATACGAGTTACCGCCCCTTAGCCAATAGCAAAAACAACGACTACTTATCATGCCTTCTGCATTCCCGAAACCTCACCTAGGAGTTTCCTATTTTCATACCCATTTAGTTGTCTTTGCAATTCCCGGTTCCCCAAACCTTCCCGACATCCCAGTCCCTGAGTCCTATCATTTTAGCATACCAAGACAACATAAACAGCCCAAAATAAATACCATCAACCCACAATTCAATCCAACCAATCCCTAGCTCACTCATAACCAATATCGAATCCACCAGACTCCATGCCCGAGTGCCTAATCATGGATTCTCCTTTCCCACTATACAATAAGTACAGAATGTAAGTAGGTCTATCTACTCAAATGAAAACCTAGCCTACCTGGATGCCAAGCAACTGCAACCATGCGTTTATGGCTCCGTGAATGCATTCCCGACTGAGCGATAGTCCTAGAATCCGTTGTTTCGCGTCCCTCCAGCCATGACCCCTCCTCCTCATGATTCCCTAGCCTTGGAGCAGCACGGGAGGGTTTTTAGAGAAACCCTCGTATGTTTTCTAATTGAGGAGGAGAGCTTCTTTTATTAAATCCCATCCTAAGGCATTGTAATGACCCTTCCGGTCATTTCCACGTTTAAGTTTGAAGTCAAGCAAATCGACAAAGGATATCGTAAGACCTTTAACAAAATTTTCTGAACCTTGGGTCAAATGTATCGGGGATTTTCTCCCAATATATAAAGAGTTAGAAGTCCCCCGAGATACCAAATCGAAGGTCTACGAGTCTAGTTTCCAACGCACAAAACCGCACGTCCAAATAATCTCGGAGCAAAGAGTTATGACTGTTTTACCGCGGACTGTCTGGCAGAAAACGGGTTGCGAAACGGGTCGCGAATCGGGTCGGGTTTAACCCGATTTAAGCTTCAATTTCACGTTTTAAAATGCCATTTCAGTTCCGAAACAGTGATAAAATATAAGGGAGGATCTCGAGAGAATTCTTGAATATCAAAATCGTGCGTAGGCGAATTACGAGCCTAAACTTAAGAACTTTATTAGCATCGTGCGTGTATTTGAAATATTTATTTAAAAGTTGAAATTGGTAAAAATTATATTATTATTTCCTTTCCAAAATATTTTAAAGGTTTATGGAAAATATATTTGATACGATATAAGTGTATTCGTATTTATTTTATAAGGTTTTTATATTCCGTAATATTTTAACGGAGATAGTAAATTTAGTCATGTTAAAATTTATTATTTTAATATAGTAGGTTTTATTGGAAATGATTTTCTAATAATTATGGTATATTTAAAATATTATATTTATTTTACCACGAATTTATGCAATACCCGAATATATACCTAACAGAGGGAAATTGGTTGCCACCTCCACCCCCACGTGTAAGTGGAAGATGAAGGCAGCACTAGTGTATTTAATAAGTGACTAGTGGGATGTCCACAATGAAATTAGTGGCAACATAAATACACTAAGCTTGCAGCATATATACTTAGGTATATTTGGATGATTTGAGCCCCTGTATGCTGATAGGCATACCACTACTAATGTTTCTTAGTGCATATTTGCACATTGAATAAAAAGGGAAGAAAATCAATTATCTACGTCAAGTAATTCCATCCCAAATCCGATTCCGATTCCGATTTAGTTTTGGATTTTCTCGGAGTGGTTCGAGCTTGGACATCGTTGTTCCAGCAGCTTGTCGTCGGACGACAGGTAGGTTACGGTTTATTTTCTCTAGACTCCGTATATATAAAATAAAATTGTATTAATGGGCATCCTTGGGTTGGTTTATTAGGTTGGTACCACAGACCTTGACCGCTTTATTCATGTCCGCCTATTTTTATTCCTCCGTTGTTGTAGTATTTGCGGATATATTTTATTTACCCTTGTGGTCCTGCGAGGCCTTGTTGACTCTGGAACATAGAAGGTGGGATTTTGGAATGTCCGCGAGTCCCGGGCATGGAATTATCCTTCTAGGCTGGTTATGCTTGCTGAGTAGCTGTGGGCCTGTGCAGGGTCGATAGGTTGATTGTGAGCTGCGGGGCAGCTATTGTGTGTGATCATACCATTTCCATGCATATAAAGAGGTTTTATCCATGTTTTACTGTGGTTTTGGCTTCGGGCCTACTGGCACTGTTTTCTAAACCTTGCATGGCCCGGGAGGCCCGTTTTTGATGGAAATGATTTGGAAATGGTTGATTTCACTTGTGGAGATTTTTGGGCAAGAAAGTAAAATTATGTTTAAAATCATCAGTTTTACGATTATCGCTAGACTCGGCAGGGCCGGGGTGCTAGTTGAGTTTTCTTGTTACTTGAGATGATTTTTAGCCTCGGTCGGACCGAGCACCTGAGATGATTTTTTATTGTTTAGACCTGGCTACGCCCGGGCACCTTTGGAGGGGTTTTTGAGATATTTTCCTACTAGTTTTAGTCCTGGACAGGGTCTGGGCATGCATATTCGAGACTGGGTCTCTATCTTGATATCGAGACTGGGCTCTAATCTTGATGGGGTCGGGGACCTCCATGGACCTTGCTATCCGGGCCAGGGGCTACGGGCTGCGTGTGCCGAAAGAGGGGTATACGGGGGAGTAGAGGTATACGGGCAGAGTCCTTCCATGGAACCTACCTGCTGGGCCAGATCGGCGCCGGAGGAGGTACATACAGA
>QJPP01000614.1:0-120091 GCA_003996215.1 Jaltomata sinuosa | reverse complement strand
CGGTCGTTGTCAAATATAGAATCCAACCAAGGTTGGGGTCGATCCCGCAGGGAATAAGGTACAAATTAAGTCGTTAGTAACTTAGTTGACTAGTAATCAATAGTTTTCGGTAATGGGGGGTTTTGTAGTGATCAATATTTGATTGCTTCTTTGAATAATTCATGTAACAAACAACAACTTTTAACGAGTAAAATCAATATTAGAGATGAACTAGGGATGTGTTCACCATGGCTTCATAAACAACCTTGGGTTAGTTATTCGATGGATTCATTTCATATGCAAAACATGAAGTGATTGAATTTTTTTGTACATCTAATCGTTTCTCAACCAAGAAGACGCTTTTCTTTTCAATTCTTTTAAACTTGGAAAAGATACAATTCTACAATTCACTTAAAACTTCAAGTAGATTAATCTCGCTAAAGCATCAATCATTAGACGGGAGTTGGTAGTCCCGAATCCTTGTTGATAATCCCATTTTCCGAGTTTTAATTCCTTTGTTCAAGCTAATCAAACCTAGACTTTTTCTAATAGTTGCAACCATTAGAAAATGATAAAAATGTAGGATTAACAACGTATGAAGCATACAATCCGAACTCATTGTCACACGTAACCTAGATTACTACTTTTGCCATGGATACCACAATCCTAGTTGTCGGGAGTTTAGCTACTCATGAATAAAGAAGAAGAAAAAGCAAATCTATTCATAATAGAAGAGAAATCCTTACAATATATGATAACCCACTTCAATTCTCCAAGAAAACTTGAGCAAATATTACCAAACGTAAGAACAATTGATGGTAACGTTTGTTTGTTGTTTGAGCGCTGAAAAGTATTCAAAATACGCTGGAAAACAAAGTAAGTAAAAATACCCTAAGTGTCCTATTTATAGGCAATTCCAAAATAAATCCTGATTTGTCCAGGAAAGAAAAATTGCGTCCAGGGAATGTTATCTGAGTTCTTCCAGTCTTGTTATGTAGTCAGAGCATATAGGTTATTATTCTCCAAAGCATAAAGTCCACCTTTCCTAGATCCTTTGGCCAGTAAACTCCTTGTCTTCTTGTCCTTTACAATAAAGTCAGATTCATCAAATTCAAGGGTACAAGAGTTATCATTTGCAAGCTTACTCACTGAAAGCAAATTCTTAGTAATCTTAGGTACCACTAGAACTTTTTTTATTTTCAATCCAGACTTAGTCGTGTTTCCAACATTAGTAATATCCAATTTAGAGCCATTTCCAACAATGATTTTATCAGGTCCAGTGTGTGTTTTAAGATAAAGTAGATTACCTCATGAGTTTATCATGTGGCTGGTAGCTCCTGAATTTACATACATAGTCTCATTCTCAGTAAATGGATTCTGAAGATTAACAACAGCCAATGCCTGTGGTAGCTCATTTGCAGCATGATAGGAATAGTCCCACCTGTAAAAAGACTTAAGAGTAGTATGATTGTGCGGGCCACAGATTTGACATGCCTTGGTTGCATCCTTCTCTTTACTCTAATTTCCTTCTTGAGTTGGACATCTCTGATTATTTATTGCTTGCCCGGTAATTATGAACCCTCATCCCCTGGAGTTGAAGTTGTTGCTGCCTCTTCTTTGAGAGTAGTTTCCTCTTCTTCTACCTGTTTAAGCAGCAAATGCCATGGTGTGGTTTTGATCCACTTCTTCTTCTTTATCCTCGCTCATGTCAAACCCCCTAAGTGCATCAATAAATTGATTTAGAGTAGGATAGGGTGCCTTACCTAGCATGACAATTCTGAATGTTTTAAATTTGATACCTAGTTCTCTGGCAAAGTTTATGACTTTTCTATCTTCATCAACCGGTTTGTGTACGGCTGTAATTCCATCACATATACCCTTAAATTATTTAATGTACTCATCAATCTTCTTGCTTGCCAGCTTTATATTTTGCAAGTTTTGTTTGAGTTGGAATTCTTTGTCCTTTGTTGTCTGAAGGTAGGCCTCTTTCAGACATTCCTACATCTCTTTAGCAGTTAAGCAACCTACTATGAGGTACATACTTTCTTCTCTCAGTGTGCCTGAGATCCAGCTGCTTAACAAAACATCTTTTTCCTCCCAATCCTCTTCGCTGTTGTTCTTGTCACTGGCTTCAGCAACCTTCTCAGTGGCCTTCTCAGAGGCGGACTCAGGTGCCCTCTCCTTGATAAGATAGGTTAATCTCATGACTTGGATAAGCTGCAACATTTGAGTTCTCCAGATCAAGTAATTTGTTGGCTTAAGTTTCACTGGACATGATGCAATAAGGTGGTGGAGGGATGAGGTTGAGAGGGTGTTTGTAGAGGTAGTTGTTGGTGCCATTTCTTAAGATAAATTTGATCAGTTTTTTATGTTTCAATAATAGCAGCGAGAAGAGTTCTAATGCTCTGATACCATGTAGAATTCTCAGGCTAATTAGAGAGAAACAATCATTTATTTTTCTATTGATTAAACTTGAGTATAAGACCTTCTACTTATAGGAGATATACAGGACATTCTTTGAGTCTTATTCTACTTACATAGAGGAGTCCTATTCTACTACGTACATATAGTAATACACTCCTAGTATAATAATACACTCCTAGTACTATAATACAATCCTAGTACACACTGAATACTACTAAGATAAGACTAGGAGTCTTGGCTTTCATCAACTTTTATCCACAACTTTAGATTGTTCTTCAACAATGTTCACCATTAAAGATACAAAATAAGCTAATAACTTAAAAAACAAAAATTGATTCATGTAATTATTATCTAATCCTAAACTAAATCATGAGAAGAACATGACTTTGGAGGACTCGAACTAAATGGAAATACATTTAAACATCATTACTATTAAAATTAATTCTTGAAACGTAAATTTATCCATTTAAGATCTGCTGGTATAAGGCTGATAAAAGAGGGCAAGCAGACTCATCTTAACAGATATATGAGCATTTTAAAGCTGATTCTATTGTACAATTATAACAATACAGCCCCCGAAAGGTATTAAGACACGATCTATATAGAACCATATAATTATTTGCCTATTCGACATGTTGATTTGTTATTCCTTCCAGGCATTCTTAACTATTCCTAACCATTTTTCATGGTCATAGAGAGAATGAGGCATTGAGAAAATTCAAATAGACAGAGCCAAAATAAATGACTACAACTATCGAACAACTATATTTAATTCAATGAACTAAAATAGAACCAAATATGAGAGTGGTTATAGACCTTTAACGGGGTAGTGAACCAGAGCTCAAATGGTTGTCGAGTCTTTAGTAATCGCCTCGACTCCCTTCAAATAGATTTGTCGTTAAAGAAAAATAAAGAACAAGAAATTAAGAAAAATAAACTTGTGGGAAAGTAAAGAGTTTGTAATAGAGAGAAGAGAAGTGATTTTGCCTACACCAAACCTTCTCCAGAAATGGCCATGAAAGCACTGTATTTATAACCATATTGCAAAGCTTATTTCATTTGAAATTTCAGAAGGAAAAAAAGGGGGGAAGGAGGATGAAAATAAGACATGAGCATGTGAGAAATCTCACCTTCTCAGAGGTGAAAAGTCATATTGGATTCATTGGGGTCTAAAGCAGAAAATCTCGCGGATTATCCGGGATTGAACTGACGAGGAAGAATATTTAAGACTTGATTTCCAACTGATTTTTCCCCAAGACATAATAGTCAAAGATTTGGTGCGATTTTGTGTTCTGGGTGAGCTGATTTTGGACTTAGAAGAGGCGTGAGAGAAAAGGGGATATACACCAACGAGATTTTTGCGAGGGCGCAGGCTTTGTCGGGGAGAGAGGAGAGGGTTGTTCTGGTTAGTTTTAGACTATGAAGGGGGAAGGCTGATTAGTTAGGCTTAGTGTTTACGTTGGGTCAGGTTAGGTGTTTTGGGTGGGCTGGTTTAGGCTAAGTGGCTAAAAAATAATTGGACTTTTTTGGTATTAATTTACCAGATCAATTAGGCCAAGCAAGAAAAGTTTGAAATTGACTTTGAGTTGCCCCAAATACACTATATTTTGATTTATAAACTAAATCCATTTTTTCTACTTTTTTTTCCCGCTAACCTAATTTAAAAATGCTTCTTTTCTCTTAATTAATCTTCTAAAATATACACGTATATAAATAATTTAATATACATATTTAGATTAAATTTAAAGGGGATGAATTTGTAACAAATGTAGTAAAGTTGGTTAAATTATTTAGAGTAATAATAATAGAGTTAAAAGTAAAAAGAGGCCGGCCAAAATTTTTGGGTTGTTTTAATGTAAAATTAATTAAGCATATTTAATTAAAATATTTGAAAAAGGGTAGAGGTAATAACTCTTTTTCCAAAATTTGTCGAAATTAGTGTTAAAAATAGGAAAATTTATTTTTCAAAATAATTCAGGGGTAAGAAGCATAGAGAAATTAATTATAGGAAAAAAGAAAGCCAAAATTGAGTGTCAACAACCCTTTTTTTTTGACGCACCTAGAAGGGGTGGCCCATTTGAGACACGAATTACGATAGCGTGATTGTGGGTCTGAATTTGACCGAACCCTGGTCTTTGATTCACCTACATATCTCAGTTTTTATGAGAATCAGGTCGATGTAGTTCAAAATTGGAGTTATGATAAAATGTTGAGAGATCCTCAAAAACTTTTTGCCCCATGTTGAGTTTATTATGACACCGGTCTTACTCGTGATAAAGATAAGAATGATTTAGCCCGAATGGAGTGAGTTGGATTGTGCATACGGATCAAGCTACCAACATATTCCTTAGAAGAACGAGAATCATGTTGATTGTAGCTCCGGAGGCAAAGTTATAAAAATCGATATCTCAAAATTTGCCCAATGTTAAATTATGATGATACTAGTATAAAAGATTTTGTGATATGATATAAAAAAAGAATTAATTTTGAATGCGTCCAAATTTAATGATTCAAACAAATGATTTTGTGCAATTTGAGCGGAGTCGAAGAGCGGATATCTAACTCTAGCTTGTGAGTTTGATATTCCTCACCAAGCAATATGCCCCAGTTCACTGCTTAGAGATAGTTCAACGTTGTGCTATATTCCTGCTTGTTGTAATTGTCATGTGTATACTGTATTTCTTGTCAAAACTTAATGAAAGGTAGTTCGCAAATCGAGTAAGGAAAAATAAAGAGTAAAACTAAATAAAAATTAAGATAAGTGAGAAGCCGTATGGCTAAAAATAAAAGAAAGCAAATTTTCACGAGCTGAAATGATGTAGATGCTTTTCAGTCTAAAAAAAATATCATGTAACATCTAAACTGAAGTTATCTGAAGTAACATTAGAGTCATTCATAAAGTTTGGAGTAAAGTTAAAAATATATAAAGAGAGTGAAAATGTAATGACCCTCCAGGTCATTATTGGTTTTCATGCTTTTTCTGCGTTTTGAGCTTTCTCTCAGTAGCTACAGGTCATTTATGACTTGCCGGAACTGACGGTCGGTGCCATTTCCCTATTTTAGAACTTGAATTTAGAAAATCTTTGACTTCGGCTAGCTTTCTTGGTAAACGTGCTCTGGATCGAATTCTGACAGTTTCGCTGGCTCTGGAATGGGGATTTTTATCTAGTGGGACCATTGGTCTGATTTTGAGTGCTTTTGGTTTGGTTTTGTGCTGCTTTATGTGTTTTCAAGTCAATTTGGCTAGTAGGGTTGACTTTGGTCAATATTTGGAGCAGACGGCCTCGGATAGAAATTCCATCTGCGTCTTAACTCCGGAATGTTACTATGGGCTAGGGGGACCATTGGTTCAGGTCCCGGGGCTTCCAGACTTATTTTTGGGTTTTGAGTTCCAAGTTGGTTTTGGGGATGGGGCCCACTTTTTGTTAAAATGATCTCCGTTAGGAGTTTGGTCGATTCCATTGAGTCTGGAATGTCGTTTCTTATAGGGTAGCATGGTTGGTTTGTGTTCACTCGTTTTAAGACTTTTGGCCTTGGTGAAATTGTTGATGTTGCATTTAGTTGCAGACTTTTTGGTCTTCGCAATCCCAAGGCTCCCATCGTGTTCGCGATTGTCTAGTTCCTTGACCATCACATTCATGAAGGTGGCTCTTCGCGACCGCGATGAAGTCGACTGGGACCTGGCTCAGCTTTCCTCTTCACGAATGGGGGCGATCGTGATGGTCTTGCCAGTATTTCCTCATGAATATGTGGGTTCCTTCGCGATCGTGAAGAAGGACCCTTGGCAGCTATTTAAAGTTCAACTTTATTTTCTCTTTCATTATTCCGAGAACTCCATTGTTGAAACTCCCAAGCTCCTATTTTATAGCTCCTTGCTTCAGTGTCCTTCATTCGGTAAGTTCCCTCATCACCCCTCTCCTCCTTCCGTGTAAATTCTTGTAATTCTCCTGCTAAACTCCCTTTTTGATTAATTCTTAAGGTTGGGGTGATCCTTGTAGAATTTGATTCTTGGGGTTGCATGCTCGTAAATTCGTGCAATTCACCTCCGTGACGTGTTTCTCTTGTCGAGGTAGGTTTCCACCTTTAAATTATGAGTTTTTCCCATTTTGATCCCTCGAATTAGTATCACTTTGCGGCTGTTTTGGGCCCCAAATTAAGCTCCGTTCACACCCAAACATTCGGCATGGGTTCCTTAACCCACCACAAGCATAATTGTGATTTTTGTTTTTTGTTTCATTGCGCGGGCCCTGAGGGTCATTTTTCAGACCCGATTTTTGGCCCGATTTTTCCGTATAGTTATATGGGTGTCGTTCTTCTAGTCTTGACACCTAAATTGTGTTCTTGATAGCGTGGGAACTTTCTGATGCTGTTCGGAAGGGAAAGGCACACGAGTGATGGTTCATGCTTGCAATTCGGCCTCGAGGTAGGTTACGATTTACCTTCTAGACTCAGTTTAGTTAGATTATATATATTTATGAGTTAGTGGAACATTAGGTGTGATATTAGGTAGAATTTAGGCTTAAATCTTGTTATCACTTTAAGTGGCCATTTCGAGTTTTTAGTCTAGAACTGTATGCTATCCTTAGCCTAGGAGCTTGCTTTATCTGTTTTACTAGTATAGAATCCTTAGTATACTTTTTGGAGGCTTTAGATGTAAAATAGAGATTTCTGGTGGTTTTTTCTTTTACTTTCAATTTTACCCATTTTATTCTATCATGTGTGTAACTATGAGCCCGAGGCCATGGCTTGGATTTAGACGGAATTTTAGGTCAGTTCTCTTGGTTTGGAGGGTATTTTTGCCCTGTTCTGCCTGTTGGTGTGTGTAGTTTTTCTCTGTTTGTGGATATTTTCTACTCACATTTCATGACATATCATTGGTACAATATGAAAGTATTATTCAAGGATTTTTGTTTGAAATGAGGCTTTACTACGGTTGTGGTGATTTTTGGACTTAAACAAATTATTTTGAGTATTACTATGGATTTTGGAAGGAAAAAGAGAAACTACTATTTTATGCATATATTTATAGTCTGATGCGGTATTCCAGGCCCCGATGCGCCATTCCGGGTATTTTACTTTCACATATAAATATTAATAGTCCGATGCGGTATTCCGAGCGCTCGATTCGGTATTCCGAGTTATATTATATTGCATTCACGCATGAATCATCGTGCACTGCATTGCATTTGCATTGGCACATCGATTGTCTCTGGTTTTGGCTTGATCTTGTCTTCTCTTCACCTTATTGGATTATTGATATATGATCGACTTTATAATTAGATTTAGGTGGATCCTCTGTAATTTTTAGCTACTTTCCTGTATCTATTATTTATATATTATCTTTCTGCACTCGGTTGGCCTATGATGCCTACTGAGTAACCGTTGTCTTGGTACTCATACTACACTCTGCATATTTTTCTGATGCAACACCTAGTACGAGCCACCCTCATTGACCTTTTCGTCGTTCGAGGGCTGTTGCAGTTCAGATCGCGGTGAGCTCCCGACGATTTTTGGAGACTTTACATGCTTTCCATCTTGTATATTATGTCTATATTTTTATATTTTGGATAGCCAGAGTCTGTTGTATAGCTTCTTCTTGCTTAGTCGCTCTTGTACTAGTTACACCAGGTCCGGGTTGGTTCCCATGTTGTTTTGTCTATTTGGTCACTTTAGGGCCATCTTTTATATATTTTGTACGTTGGTATGTATATATGCTATTGTCCATGTCTTTTCTTTATATCTTCTGCATTTCCTTAGTTTAATTATTATTACTGTATTGCACAATCATTGGGTTTGTCTTGTCAATCGGGGGGTTATGTAGACGCCATCATGGCCCAGTTTTGAGTCATGACAGAGTGGTATCAGAGCACCGGTCTTGCCAGTGGAAGAGCAAAGTGTCTAGTAGAGTCTCGCGGATCGGTACGATGACGTCCGTATCCTATCTACGAGAGGCTATAGGACATTCCTAGGAAATATGTTATCTTGTTTGATTCCTTGTCGTGCATTCTTGACTGGACAAACTTCTAAGTGCCTTTGTTTCACTCTTTCTCAGATGGTTCGGACGAGATCTGCAGCGGGTGAGGACGAGGCCTTTACGCCTGCAGTTAAATCCCCAGCTAGGAGACAGGGTAGAGGTCGACCCAGAGGTCGAGGTAGGGCATGAGCTGAGGCACCAGCTCAGGCCTGGGCTAGACTACCGTCACTAGAGCCTAGGTAAGAGTGGATGAGGTTCAGTATGAGCCGGAGCATGTAAGGCCAGCTCAACATCCGACAGGTTTTGTGGCTACTCCAGTATTGCAGGACACCTTGGTTTGATTGTTGGAGTTCCTTGAGGGTATGACTCCACTAGTAGCTTCCTCGAGCACTCCGATTGGTTCTCAGGTTCGAGGTGATGCTGAGACTTCAGCTCAAGCGGCGTCACAGGGTTCAGGAGCATAGCGTGCTACTGTGGCTCCCAGATTTGAGGGGTTATCGATCCCTGCAGTTGCTCCCCCTTTTCCAGCCATGCCAGTTATGTCTTCTGAGGAGCAGGAGATGCTTGGTAGGTTCTTGAGATTAGGTCCTCCGGGTTTTCAGGTGCTTCTAGGGAGGATGCGCACGAATTCTTTACTAGCTTCCAGGAGAGGTTACATAATTTTGGGTTAGTTGAGTCACATGAGGCAGATTACTCCACGTTTCAGCTGGATGGTCCAGCGAAGCAGTGGTAGAGGTCATATATTTTTTGCAGGCCAGCCGAGTCACCTCCGCTTACTTAGGATCAGTTCTCCGCAGCTTTTCTGGAAAAGTATGTACCACGTAGCATGAGGGAGCATCTGATGGATCAGTTTGTTGGGTTAGAGTAGGGCTCCATGACTGTGTCTGAGTATGAGGTTTGGTTCCATCAGTTGTCCAAACACGCCACTATGATTCTGCCCACCGAGAACGAGAGACTACACTAGTTTGTTCGAGGTTTGACCTTGCATCTCCGCTTGGCCACATAGGGTATGGCAACATTGGGTCAGTCCTTTCTATAGGTAGTTGATCATACCCATACTATTGAGGGTGTACTTCACGTGGACCAAGGGGGCAGAGATAAGAGGCCCCACCACCAGGGCAGTTTTAGCGGTTCACAGGGCCGTGGTAGAGGCTACCATGGTAGAGGTCAGCACCAATAGTGTTTCCAGCCGAGCCGGCCTGTTCAGGCAACATTACAAACTGCTGAGGGTCAGAGTAGCCAAAGTATCGTTCCTGCTCCACGAGGTGGTCATTCAAGGTCTACATGCCATGGTGGTCATTTTAATTCGTCCGAGTCTTCATAACGGAGTACATGGGGTCGGGGTTATTATTAGTGTGGCGAGATGGGCCACTTTGATAGAGAGTGTCCAATGGCACAACACCCTAGGAGAGAGGATCAATTTGTTCAGGCCCCCAGGGTTCCAGCGCCACCAGCTAGAGGTGGTTCACAGGGTAGTAGGGGTAGTTCCCAGGGTACTAGAGGTGGTCCTCAGTCCGGTAGTTCAGGTGGTCGTGGCGGTCCAAGCCACATGTATGCAAATCCGGGCCGGACGGGGGCCGAGGCTTCAGATGTTGTGATCACAGGTACGATCTTCATTTGCCATCAGTTTGTATTTTTTTTTATTTGGGATCTACATTCTCATATGTATCTTCTTATTATGCTACTCGTCTGGAGTCTGCTTGTGAGTCTTTGCTTGCGCCTTTGCATGCATCTACCCCAGTATGTAATTCTTTAGTAGTGGATCAGGTGTAACTGGATTTTGTGGTGACTATCTTGGGGTACGACACGTGGGTAGACTTGGTTGTTCTTGATATGGTTGATTTTGATATGATCATGGGCATGGATTGGTTATCTCCTTATCATGCGGTCTTGGATTGATTCGCCAAGACTGTTACTCTTTCGCTACCTGGTATCCCTCCTATCATATGGAAGGGAGCCAATAGCCACATACCAAGGGGAGTTATATCTTTTCTGAGCACCCAGCGGTTGGTTGGGAGGGGGTGCTTATCTTATCTTGCTTATGTCTGTGATACTAGTGCCACCACACCTCCTCTTGAGTATGTTCCTCTGGTTTGCGAGTACTCGGATGTGTTTCCTTCGAATCTTCTAGGTATTCCTCCTGATCGTGACATTGGTTTTGGTATCGATGTTGAGCTAGGCACCAAGACCATTTCCATTCCGCCATATCGGATCGCACCTGCTGTGTTGAGGGAGCTTAAGGGTTAGCTCCAGGATCTGCTGAGTAGAGGGTTCATCCAACCTAGTGAGTCTCTGTGGGGTGCTCCGGTTCTGTTTGTGAAGAAGAAGGACGGGTCTATGCGTATGTGTATTGACTATAGGCAGTTGAATAAGGTGACAGTTAAGAACACATATTCGATGCCGTGTATTGATAATTTGTTTGACCAGCTACAGGGTGCGGTAGTGTTCTCTAAGATAGATTTGAGGTCCGATTATCACCAGTTGAGGATTAGGGCTGAGGATATCCCAAAGACTGCATTTAGGACTCCATACGACCATTATGAGTTCCTATTCATGTCTGTTGGGTTGACTAATGCCCCAGCAACATTTATGGAGTTGATGAACCATGTGTTCAGTGCTTACCTGGACTCTTTTGTAATTGTGTTCATCGACGACATTCTGATTTATTCGAGAAGCAGGGAGGAGCATGAGCAGCATCTTAGAGTTGTACTTCAGACCTTGCGAAACCACTAGTTGTATGCCAAATTCACTAAGTGTATGTTTTTGCTTGAGTATGTGGCATTCTTAGGGCACGTGGTGTCCAAGGATATGATTATGGTAGATCCAACGAAGATTGCAGCAGTTCATGATTGGGCTGGGCCTACTTCTCCTACCAAGGTTTATAGTTTTGTCGGGTTGGCAGGTTATTACAGACGGTTTGTGAAGGGATTTTCTTCTATAGCGGTTTCACTGACTAGGTTGACTCAGAAGAATGTTCCCTTCCAGTGGTCAGATGAGTGTGAGGCGAGCTTTCTGAAGCTCAAGGCCTTGTTGACTTCATCTCTGATTCTTGCTCTTTCGGTCGAGGGTCAGAGTTTCACCCTGTATTGTGATGCGTTAGGTATTTTTTTGGGTTGTGTGTTGATGCAAAAGGGTCGGTTATTGCATATGCTTCCAGATAGTTGAAGGCTCACGAGAGGAACTACCCCATACATGACTTGGAGTTAGTAGCGGCAGTTTTCGCGTTGAAGATATGGAGGCATTATCTCTATGGCGTGCATTGTGAGATCTTTACTGACCATCATAGTCTTCAGTACATTTTCAGCTAGAAGGATCTAACTTTTAGGCAGCATAGGTGGTTGGAATTACTAAAGGACTATGACATCTCTATTCTCTATCATCCGGGCAAGGCAAATATGGTAGCAGATGCTTTGAGCTGGAAGGCGGTTAGTATGGGTAGCTTGGATTTCTTAGCTATGGCGGAGCGACCTTTAGCTTGGTACATCCAGTCCTTGGCTAATAGGTTGGTTTGACTTGACATTTCTAAGCTGGGCCGCATTCTTGCTTGTATTGAGGCTAGGTCTTCTTTGTTGTAGCAGATTCGGGCACATCAGTTTGATGATGCAAGATTAAGGATAATTCATGATAAGGTGTTGAGTGGTGAGGCTAGGAAGGCGACTTTAGATTCAGAGGGTGTTCTGAGGATCGAGGGTCGTATCTGTGTTTCTAGAGTTGGTGACTTAGTCAGGTTGATATTGGAGGAGGCTCATTGTTCTAGATATTCCATTCATCCTGGGGAAGCTAAGATGTATCGTGACTTGAGGTAGAACTACTGGTGGTGTGGGATGAAGAGGGATATTTCGGCTTTTGTATCCAGGTGATTTAACTGTCAGCAGGTGAAGTTTGAGCACCAGAGGACAGGTGGTTTATCATAGAGGCTACCCATTCCGGAGTGGAAATGGGAGCGTATATCCATGGATTTTATAGTCGAATTGCCATGTTCTCTTTGGAGATTTGATGTTATTTGGGTTATCATGGATGGGTTCATGAAGTCTACCCACTTTCTACCGGTTTAGACTTCCTATAGTTCCAAGAGGTTGGCCCAGATCTATATTCGAGAGATTGTCCGGTTGCATGGTGTGCCAGTTTCTATCATCTCCGGAC
Source organism: Jaltomata sinuosa (assembly GCA_003996215.1). Taxonomy (NCBI): domain Eukaryota; kingdom Viridiplantae; phylum Streptophyta; class Magnoliopsida; order Solanales; family Solanaceae; genus Jaltomata; species Jaltomata sinuosa. Next base: position 107,571 of record QJPP01000614.1, on the reverse strand, counting down.
AAGGTACTTAGTTCACTTTGCACTTTTGGCAGTCTATTCAGAGAGAGTTGGGTACTAGAGTTGAGCTTAGCACCACTTTTCATCTGCAGATAGACGGTCAGTCGAAGCGTACTATTCAGGTTCCGAAGGATATGTTGCAAGCCTGTGTTATTGATTTTAGGGGTCAGTGGGACTAGTGTTTGTCCTTGGCAGAGTTTTCATATAATAATAGTTACTATTCCAACATTCAGATGGCTCCATTTGAGGCTTTGTATGGTAGGCGGTGCAGATCTAAGGTGGGTTGGTTCAATTCTTTGAGGTTAGGCTGTGGGCTACCAACTTGCTTCGTGATTCTATAGATAGAGTTCGAGTTATTCAGGAGAGACTTTGCACTACCCAGAGTAGGCAGAAGAGTTATGCTGACCGGAGAGTTTGAGATCTAGAGTTTATGGTGGGTGATAGTATGTTTCTTAGGGTATCTCCCATGAAGGGCGTGAAGAGGTTCGGGAGGAAGGGTAAGCTCAGTCTGAGGTTCATTAGGCCATTTGAGATCCTTAATCATATTGGAGAGGTTGCTTATGAGTTAGCCTTGCCTCTTGCTCTTTTTGGTGTGCATCCTGTGTTTCATGTCTCTATGCTACGGAGGTATATTTTAGATGAGTCTCATGTGCTTCAGTAGGAGTCGGTTCAGTTGGATGAGTCCTTAGCCTTTGAGAAGGAGCCTATTGCTATTTTGGACAGGCAAGTTAGGAAGTTGAGGTCCATGGAGATTCCATCAGTTAAGGTTCAGTGGCAGCATCATCCTGTCAAGAAGGCTACTTGGGAGATCCATACCGACATGCAAACCCATTATCCTCATCTTTTCGAGTCTTCAGTTGCTATCCTTTTTCTAACTTTCATGGATGAAAGTTCTTTTAATAGTGAATGTTGTAATGACCCTCCCTATTTCAGTACTTTTTCTGCGTTTCAAGCTTTCCCTCAGCGGCTAAAGGTCTTTTATGACTTGTCGGGACTTACGGTTTGGTGCTCGGATCGTTTATTAGGTCGGTATGACCATTTTTCTATTTTAGAACTTGAACTTAGAAAATTTTGACTTCAGTCAGTTTTCTTGGTAAACATGCTCAAGATCAAATTCTGACAGTTCCGTTGGCTCCGGAATGGGGATTTTGGTCTAGTGGGACTATTCGTCTGGGTATGAGTGCTTTTGGTTTGGTTTTGTGCTGCTTTGTGTGTTTTTAAGTCAGTTTGGCTGGTAGGGTTGACTTTAGTCAACATTTGGAGAAGACGGCCTCGGATGGAAATTCCTTCAGCGTTGTTAGCTCTGGAATGTCGACTTTGGGCTTAGGGTACCTTTGGTTCGGGTCCCGGGGCTTCTGGACTTATTTTTGGGTTCTTAGTTCCGAGTTGGTTATGGTCGCGTGGCCCATTTTTTGTTAAAACGATCTCCATTGAGAGTTTCGTCGATTCTATTGAGTCCGGAATGTTGTTTCTGGTAGGGTAGCATGGTTGGTGTGTATTCACAGGGTTCCGGATGAATCCTGAGGACCCATTGAAAGACTTTTGGCCTTGGTAAAATTGTTGGTTGCTGCATTAAGTTGCAGACCTTTTTGGTCTTCGCAATCGCGAGGCTCCCATCGCGCTTGCGATGGTCTAGTTCCTTGACTATCGCATTCACAAAGGTGGATCCTCGCGACCGCGATGAAGCCGGTTGGGATGCGGATCAGATTTTCTCTTTGCGAATGCTAGATGTACCATCGTGATCGTGATGGTCTGGCCAGCGTTTCCTCGTGAACACATAGGGTCCATCACAATCGCGAAGAAGGACCCCTGGCGGCTATTTAAAGTTCAACTTCGTTTTCTCTTTCATTTTTCTGAGAACTCCATTGTTAAAGCTCCCAAGGTCTTATTTTCTAGCTCCTTACTTCAGTGTCCTTCATCCTGTAAGTTCCCTCATCACCCCTCTCCTCCTTCCGTGTAAATTCTTGTAATTCTCCCGCTAAACTCCCTTGTTGATTAATTCTTAAGGTTGGGGTCATCCTTGTAGAAATCTGATTATTGGGGCTGCATGCTCATAAATTTGTGCAACTCACCTCCGTGATGTGTTTCTTTTGTCGAGGTAGGTTCCCGCCTTTAAATTCCGAGTTTTTTTCGTTTTGATCCCTCGAATTAGTAACACTTCAGGGCTGCTTTGGGCCCCAAATAGTGCTCCATTCGCACCTAAACATTGGGCATGAGTTCCTTAACCCACCGCGAGCATAATTGGGATTTTTGTTTTTTGTTTTATTGTGTGGACCCCGAGGGTCATTTTTTTGACCTGATTTTTGGCTTGATTTTTCCGTATAGTAATATGGGTGTCTTTCTTCTTGTCTTGACACCTTGATTGTGTTCTTGATAGCATGGCAGCTTTTTGAGGCTACTCGAAAGGGGAAAGCACATGAGTGACGGTTCGTGCTTATAGTCCAGCCTCGAGGTAGGTTACGGTTTACCTTCTAGACTGAGTTTAGTTAGATTATATATATTTATGAGTTTCTGAACCGTTAGGTTGGATATTAGGTAGAATTTAGGCTAAATCTTGTTATCACTTTAATTGGCCATTTCGGGTTTTTAGTCTAGAACTATATGCTATCCTTAGCCTAGGAGCTTGCTTTATCTGTTTGACTAGTATAAAATCCTTAGTATGATTTTAGGAGGCTTTAGAGGTAGAATAGAAATTCCCGGTGGTTTTTGCTTTTACTTTCCGTTTTACCCATTTTATACTATCGTTGTGTCTAACTGTGGGCCCGAGGCCATGGCTTGGATTAAGATGGAATTTCAGGTCCGTTCTCTTGGTTTGGAGGATATTTTTGCCCTGTTTAGCCTGTTGGTGTGTGTGGTTTTTCTCTGTTTGTGGATATTTCTTACTCACATTTCATGACATATCATTGGTACAATATGGAAGTATTTTTCAAGCATTTTGGTTTGAAATGAGGCTTTACTATGGTTGTGGTGATTTTTGGACTTAAACAAATTATTTTGAGTATTACTATGGATTTTGGAAGGAAAAAGAGAAACTACTATTTTATGCATATATTTATAGTCCGATGCGGTATTCTAGTCCTCGATGCGCCATTCCGGGTATTTTACTTTCACATATATATATGCATAGTCCGATCCGATATTCCGAGCACCCAATGCAGTATTTCAGGTTTATATTATATTGCATTCACGCATGCATCATCGTGCACCGCATTGCATTTCCTTTGGCACGTGGATTGTCTCTGGTTTTGGCTTGATCTTGTCTGCTCTTCACCTTATTTGATTATTGATATATGTTCACCTTTATAACTAGATTTAGTGGATCCCCTATAATTTTTAGCTACTTTCCTGTATCTATTATTTATATATTTTCTTTCTGCGCTCGGTCGGCCTATGATGCCTACTGAGTACCGATTATCTTGGTTCTCATACTACACTCTGCATCTTTTTCTGATGCAGTACCTAGTACGAGCCACCCTCATTGACCTTCATGTCATTCGAGGTCTGTTGCAGTTCGGATCGCGGTGAGCTCCCGACAATTTTTGGAGACTTTACATGCTTTCCATCTTGTATATTCTATCTATATTTTTGTATTTTGGATAGACATAGTGTGTTGTATAGCTACTCCTTGTTTAGTTGCTCTTGTACTAGTGACCCCAGGTCCGGGTTGGTTCTCCTGTTGATTTGTCTATTTGATCAATTTAGGGCCATCTTTTATTTATTTTGTATGTTGGTATGTATATATGCTATTGACCCTGTCTTTTCTTTATATCTTCCACATTTCCTTAATTTAATTATTATTACTGTATTCCGCATTTATTGGGTTTGACTTTTCTACCGGAGGGTTATGTAGACGCCATCATGGCCCAGTTTTGGGTCGTAACAGATAATAACAGTGAATATGAGTGTGAGGATGAATCCGTGTGGCTTATGAAAATGACAGGGACTTAATAACAAATGACATCTCCGGTTATTTTCGGAGGCTCAATGTGTAAAGTATTAAGGCAAAGTTGTTAAAGTAAGTTGAGTGAATTAAAGTAATTGATAGAGAGTAAAGTAAGAGTATAGCTGCTTGGCTTATGCAGATAAGTCTCTGGTTGTATTTGGGACTTTAATGATAAATGATCCCTTTGATTGTCATTGGGGACTCAATAATGTTTGTAAAATTTAAGATAAAATGGTTAAAGTAGATAAAGTGAATAAAGTAATTGGTAAAGTATAGAGTAAAGTAAATTTATAGTCGTTTGGCTTATGCAGATGAATCTCCGGTTGTCTTCGAGGAATTCAATGATAAATGAGACCTCTAATTGTCTTTGGGGACTCAATGATGTCTGTAAAGTCATTAAAGTAGGTAAAATAGATTAAAGTAATTGGTAAAGTAGAGAGTAAAGTAAGTGTATAGTCGTTTGGCTTATGCAGATGAGTCTCCGATTGTCTTTGGGGACTCAATGATGTCTATAAAGTCTATCACTAGGTAAAGTGGATTAAAGTAATTGGTAAAGTAGAGGGTAAGGTAAGTATATAGCCATCTGGCTTATGCAGATAAGTCTCTGGTTGTCTTCGGGACTTCAATGATAAATGAGGCCTCCAGTTATCTCCGGGGACTCAATGATGTCTGTAAAGTTTAAGGTAAGGTCGTTAAAGTAGGTAAAGTAAATTAAAGTAATTTAGAGAGTAAAGTAAGTGTATAGACGTTTGGCTTATGCAGATGAGTCTCCGATTGTCTTCAGGGACTTTAATGATAAATTAGGCCTCCGGTTATTTTTGGAGACTCAATGATGTCTATAAAGTTCAAGGTAAAGTTATTAAAATTGATAAAGTGAATTATAAAAGTTATTAGTAAAGTAGTGAATAACATAAATGAAGTCGCTTGGCTGCTGTTGTGGATGATGATTGTGACGAGCTGAATATTGCATTTGATTTTTGATGTGCGATTTCATAGTGGGTCGAGTGACGCCTTTAATAGAATTGATTTTCGTTCCCACATATTTTAAAATAATATCACCGACAGAATTCAGGTAAAGACGTCAATAAAGATATAAAGTTATATCAAAGTAAAGGATAAAATCAAAGATAAAATGAGAGATGAAGTTGTTTGTCTTATTAAGGTGAGGTCATGGGGGCCAAATGACGCCTCTTGGCCATGATTGATAGTTTTGACATTTATCCAACATCATTATTTTTGTATCTTTGTCATTCCTACACTCAAAGAAAACATCTCAGTTTGGGAGGGCGTGTTGATTTGTGTTGACTTGAGGCTTGACTTTGTTGACCCTCCGCTCATCTTGTTTATTCATACCTTGTGACCTCCATTTGGAACTTGGAAAATGAACAAGTAGTGAAAGTTTTTTACGAAAATAAGCAGTTGAAGAATATATATGTAAATATATATAAAGATATGTATATAGGTTATAAAACTTTCTGCCAACTCTTAGATTGTGATACTTTTTGAAACAAAATGAAACGTCTTTTATCGATTACTTCATCTTCAGTAGCTTGAATCAAGTGTAACTTGGCATTGTCCAATCAACTCCCTGTACATGTATTTCAAAAATCTGCCCCAGTTTTGACTTCGAAAAAGTATACTAAACTTATGTTGTAGTGATACCGAATCTTATATAGGTTACCTACGTATCTCACCATGAAAATCAGGTCAGAAAGTAGTTCAAGGTGCATAAAAATAGTTTAGATTTTTTAATAAAAATACCGAACCCGATATGAGTTGCCTACATATCTCGCCAAGGGAATCAGGCCATGTGTAGTTTAAATTTCATGAACAGTAAAAGGATTTCTAGCTTCTACCCTAATGTGATCGGTCCATATGTGAGCGGCCTACGTATCCCATCGAGAGAATCAGGTCAGACATAGTTCTCCTATTACAAATAAGAGAATTTTGGATTTTTTCTATAGTGAAATCAAACTCTATGTGGGCTGCCTACGTATCCCGCCAAGGGAATCAGGTCAAAACGTAGCTCGTAAATTACATGAAAAGTGAAAGTTACATTCAAATGAAACCTATCTAAAGTCATCTTAGATGAAATTTCTCTACTTTTCTTGAAAGGACAAACTTCATGATCGAATATTGTTGTTGTCATGCTCCTTTATTGATGGTTCAAACTATAAGTCATCTTCACGTCTTTTAGAAGAAACTTACTTGTCATTAAACCTTGTTCATTTGTCTCATTATTTGTCACAATCATAGAATTGGCAGATTGGATGATTTATATAATAAAAACATAACATAATAAGTAATAGAGAGTTAAGAAAAATAGGAAATCCATTCATAGATTTTGCAATTAAGCTTTTAAAAAGATGAGGCAAAACAACAAAGTTTAAGGCACGATTCAGGCCTTAATTTTGTAGTCGTGCTATTTCAAAAACGTTACTACTTGTTCAATCTACCTAGACTCCCGGCGAAATAGGGATGAACTACAAGTCTAATGGTTACCATGTTTACATTAGCATTACCATGGTTAGTAGAGGGTTGTTGTTCACATTGGGTTAAGGTTCAGCCAGTTGGATCGATCCCTCCTTGATTAAGGCTTCGATCTTGTTTTTAAGACGATAACAATCCTCAGTGTCGTGCCTAATAACTCCCAAATGATATGCACAATGCTTGGAACTGTCAAACCATCTGGAAATAGGATCTGGATTTTTTTCTTCAATTGGTTATATTATACCTACTGTTTTCAACCTTTCAAACAACCGAGCATATAGTTCAGCTAATTGGTATAGTTGTGAATGGTTTTGATTTCATGATTTGGATGATCTCTTAGTGCAGTATGTGGTAGATTTTGATTAGTTGGAGCTTGAATAGGCTGATATGGATGTGGATTTTGGTAAGCAGGGGTTCGAGGTTGGTAGTAGTTTGCTTGAGTGTTGTAGACAGGGTAGGGGGTTGGTGGAGAATGGTAGAGTGTCTGGGAGGTTTCATCATATTGGTAAGGGTAAATGGGCTGATGTGGTTGATTTAGGTAGGGAGGGACTTGACTTGGCTTGTGTCCTTTGTCAATAATGACAGCATATACATCTTGTTTCTTCTTTTTATTCCTATTGATGGAACCATATTGAATTGCTTTGCTTGTAGCTTGCAAACCTGTATAATCTTTGATTCTCCCTGATTTGATCCCTTCTTCCAAAATATCTCCCATTCTAACGACTTCCATGAACTTTTGTCCCATCATGGTTATCATTTTCTCATAGTATAGGCTGTTATCTTGGTATTCAATGAAGGTGGCAGTCATTTCACTATCACTCATTGGGGGTTGGACTCTAGCTGCTTCTGCCCTCCAACACAGAGCATATTCGTGAAACATCTCAATTGACTTCTTCTTCAACTTAGCAATCTAAAACATATCTGGTGTAATTTCAGTATTAAACCTGAACTGATCCATGAAGTCTTGTGCCATATCACTCCACCCATACCATTTACGGAGATTTTGTTATGTGTGCCAAGCAAGAGCTTACCAGATAAACTTCTTATGAACAACTTCATCCTGATCCTTTCATTTCTCCCTACACCTACCAACTTGTCATAATAGTCCCTTAAATGTGTATGGGGGTCACTGACTCTATTAAATATATCAAACTTTGGCGGTTTGTACCCTACAGACAATTCAATGTCAGGTTGCACAAACAAATCGTCATACTCTAGGCTTTTGCTTCCCTTTGTAGTTTGGAGGTTTCTCATTGATTCCTTATGATCATGAATTTCTCTTGCTAACACATCATTAGACTTTGCCTTGGCATCCTTCTCTATTTCTTCATACTGGTCGACCTCGGGTTAGAACTTCACCGATAATGGGTTGGTAAAAGTTTGAGTTTCCATCGCATATACTGGAGGAACATGTTGCACGTAAGGAGTGACTACATGTGTCCCTTGTATATTCTACGCTGGATAATTTTTGATGGTAGAAGTATTTTGGATTGAAGGTGGTGAAGGATTATAAGGGGTATTGACGAGTGGTTGATTTGGTGGATTTACGGGAGTAGTTGTAGGTAGTGGATAAGTGTTAGCGTAAGGAGTGTGAACTGGAGGTTGATTTAATGGATTGACGGGTGATTGGTTAGAGGAGTAGCATAGGTAGTGTAAGTGGGTGGTTGACTTTGTGGAGGAGTGTAGACGTGTGACGGATTTGGTTGATTTGCGGGGGTAGTTGGAGGTAGATTGTTGTAGGTAAGTGGAGGATGTTGTGGAGGAAAATGTTCAGGAACTAGTGAATCAAGCGGTGGAAAATGAGGTGGGTTAGGCGCGGTACTTCTGGGTTCCGGAGGTGGACTTTGGAGTGTGATGGACAAATCGGTCAAGTCCCTAACTCGATTCAGTTCACCACGCAGATCCTCAATTTCTTGAGTCAAGCGGGCGATGTGCTCGTCATTTTGAATAGTAGCTCTATATTTAGAAGGGTCATTAGGAATGACAATATTTCCTGTATCAATTGGATTAGAAGCGATTGGATCAGACATAGTAGTTTTTCTTCCTTGAATAGCCCAACTATGCCGAGGTAATGCCGATGTCATGGATCACGTGAAGTAAGGATGATCAGCCAGCTCGATTGTCAACCTGAATCAACTTTTGTTTGGGAATAAAAAAAAGGAAAGAAACATGAAACACAAATGATGTTAGTTTTAAATAAAAATATTATGCAAAGTCATGTTCACGTAAATTCAAACGTATCATGTAGCAATTAAGTCGTCAAATAAAGTTGAATAAGTTGTAAAATAACATGCGAATAAGTGCATCAAACAATGATAACACGTCCTAATATGCTTGTGACCTCTTTACACCAGAGGTAGGCCTAACATTTATTTGAAAGGTTATGTGTCATAATATGTCATTACATTACTTTTGATTAATTAAACAAATTCTTTTTGAAAAGATAATCAAGACTAATACAATATTTAATACAACATAAATTAGTTTCTAGTCTAAAAATAAAGAAAAATAAAATTTTATCGTGTCTAAACTTCTTTGTTCCACTTGGTGATGTCGTCACCTTCCTGTCGCTTGTTGATACAAACAAGCTTCAATTTGAATTCTCCGCACCTGTCATAGAAAGGTTAGACATACCCTCGCTCCTAAAGTTTAATTAGTTAGAGCAAATGGTCTATATTTAGGCACAATTATTCGTCAAATACACATAAAAAAATGATGAATCGTTACTTGGGGTTGAAAACCCACTTGGACATTTGGGCAAAGTCGACTAATGGACTTAATATGCCCAACACATTAAGCCTCCTAGGTCATGAAATGATGCATGTTCTTAGTAAAGTGTTTTGGTTTAGCTCTATCCTAGGTAAACTAAGATTTGGGTAGACATGAACTTGAGAATTTCCTATATGAGAAGGCACGTGGTCATATGGTAGTAAAACTATCTGCTCGACCCACATATACACTGACTCTCTAAATATAAGGTGTTTGAAAGAATTTTGGAGAAGTGAAAGAAAACAACTCGCGTGTACAATGTGTCTGAAAGTGTCAAATTTTCTGAAGTGGAGGAAATATGAACGGAATGACGGTTTAAAGAAAGAAGTAACACATAAGACAATTTATATAAAACGATAGCAAATAAATAATTTATATCACATTATCATGGTAAATAAAACGTCAATCCATAATGTAAAACAAACAAATATAAAAAGCCTTAGTTATTAACCTAAGTCTGTTATGGTTTAGAACATAAAATCTCTAGCGGAGTCACCAAGCTGTTATACCCCATTTTAACCGGGTCAAAATAGTGTACAACATATTGGTGATTCCTAAATTAATTTACTAACTTAAGAAGTCGCCACCTAATTAATTATTGAGAATTAGGACAACTGTTATTTATTAAAGTTATTGTCTAAGGTTAACTCCATTTTAAAGGTCTATCTAACTAATTAGATTCTAGGTAAGAATTCTAGTTATCCTAAAGAGAATAGATTAAGCACCCTTTAAGATCCATTAAAAACAATTCGAGGCATGAGGAATAAAAATGTGATTCATGAGCCTTCAAGGCATTATATGAAATTTCCTATAAAATGACAACTTATATATGTATTTGTACTAGCAGATCATATGCATAAACTAAAGGGAAATGATGTGTGTGCACAAGGAAGTGAAGTAGACCTGCAAATGGATTCACATTCTATTAGGGGAAATAGATTAACAAGGGTCTGCAGAACTATTTTAAGACTAAGCAAAGCAAGAATCTCATCTAATCCTTTTACATTAAACAGAGTAGTGCATAACCTGTATCAAGTGTTCACCATTAAAGATACAAAATAAGCTAATAACTTGAAAACAAAAATTGATTCATGTAATTATTATCTAATCCTAAAATAAATCGTGAGAAGAACATGACTTTGCAGGACTCGAAGTAAATGGAAATATATTTAAACAACATTACTATTAAAATTAATTCTTGAAACATAAATTTATCCATTTAAGATCTGCTAGTATAAGGCTGATAAAGAACGGGAAGCACACTCATTTCAATACACTAGTTCTGGGCACGTGCGTTGCACGTGTGTCCCATGTTAATTTATGTGCTACTTATTCAAATGATATACATTTTACGAAACACATCCGTGTAATGAGTAAAAGAAAATATAACTGTGAAAATACACGTCATTTTGTAAAATAATATAGGTCTTTAAAATTGCAAAAGTGATATCTTTATAATTGCATTGTTCTGCCACATAGATCGAGAAAAAAATGCTTAAATTACATCTCATCCGAGATATGTTACTATAAATAAAATACTAACCAAGCAATTGCTATAGAAAGATCAAATTTAAGTAGACAAAAACATAAATAAGTGAGTTTTTATGTAGTGAAGAAACTTTATTAAGTAAGTATTTTTTTCAAAGAATTAGTATCTTCTAAAAGATGTGTCAAAGGCTAAAAGGACACTTATTATGAATTGGAGGTACTTGTTCTTAATTAATGTTCCAAAGTAGTTTTAATAGGTGTGTAAAGAGATTTAAAAATAAATAAATAAAAAAGAACCAATGTAGTGTAACTTTAATTTGGTGCAATTTCAAGAGAGATCAATAATCCGATGATTTGCAAAAAGATAACCGGTCAATGATTTCTACTCCTCTTTTTTCTTAACCTGTTTAGTTTTTCAAGCAACTCATACTTATGCAATTCCCGTTAAGTAATTTAATTAATTTGCCTATATATGTTATTTATCTTTAACTTAACAGTTCTGTAAAAAAAATATTAACATTTTATTTTTTTCGAAAGTAATGGTCACCATAAAGTTCTTTAAATAGAATATTGACCTTATTAAAAATCAAATGAACCAACAATGTCATGTTTTATTTATCAAATAAAATTATAGTTTTTTGTTATTTGGGAACTTCAATTTTTTTTTTTTCTAATTTTTCATTTCTAGTGAAATGGACTACATATTGATCACACGGTAAGTTACATTATTAGTTTACAATTTCTTATCGTGCATTTTTATGATTTGATTTTGTTGAATTCTGAACGTCATAACTCAATGTTTAATTTCTGAAGTTCTAATTCTTTACAAATTTTTAATTCATTCGCCACTCATGTTCTTATTATTTCTTAACGTCTTTATACTTTCTTCTGTTAAATTTAATAACCATAGTTTTACTGTTCCTATTAATGTTCTTTCTATGTATCCTGGTGCTTCTGCCATTTGTATTTTGTTGTCTATTAATTGTTTTGCTATATATCTCATCCATAATTGGATAATTTTATTTGTGTCTGTCTCACACTTTTTTGATCTACAAAAAATACATAAAATTATCCAATGGGTAAAGCAAACTGGAGACAATTTTCAGCTGACGAAGTAACTGAAATGAGAGGTCACCTCCTAAAGTATCCTGTTGAAGTTGATAGGAGAGGCAAGGTGAAGAATCTTCCTGGATTTGAAGAATTCCCAGATGTTGGTGGAGACATAATTGGATCATTCCTAGCCATTCAAGAAAATCTTACCATTTGAATTTTGCCATTTCTTTTCCCAACTTGTACTTTTTGAGATTACTAATAAGACACATATAAAATTAAAATATTACATGCTAGGATAATAATATACGTGTCTAAAACATTTTTGTACAATGATATATAAGAATTTTGCCGTTAAAATAATTTGTATCGAAAATTCTTAAAACCTAATAAGAAGAGTCGATAGCGAAGTTGATTCCGAGGGCTAATCGAATTATAGACTTTAACAACTCTAGATACTTTCCTCCTCACAAATTGTTGTTTTTCCTGCAAAAACAAAGGAAAAACATGAAAACTGACAGATTAAACTGATATCATAGCCCATAAAAATGGTGAGTAAGAATTGAGAAATTCCTTCTCGCCTTCTTATAGCTATTTTTTAATTTGCATTCCTTGAATCTTTCCATTCATGTATGTACTACTCCTAATTAATTAGTCTATATTTTATTAATGCTCAATGCAACTCTTCTAATTCTCCTACTTATTTAGCAATAAAAAGTAAGTAAAGTTGTAAAGTAAATTATAAAGGGTGATTTTAATTCAATGAAGGGTTTAAAATAAATTGAACACCAAGACATTGAATATGTATACAAAATTGAAAAAGAATTTTACGGAAAATGAAAAGAAACCAAAGTATTGAATAGAGGGGAATTTTAGGAAGATGAAAAGCATTCTAAGACATTAAAGCTGCAGTAATTGTGTAAATTATGAAGGGTCATTTCGTTGATTCAATGAAGATATTTAAGTATGCAATTTAAATATTACAATTTAATTAAATTAGATATTTTATTTATTAAGTATATTTTTTTAGTGTAGGGATAAAATGGTAATCCAACTTTGCACTTTGGAGCTTCCTACTTTTAATAATATATGATATATGAGCGTTTTAAAGCTGATTCTATTGTACAATTATAACAACACAGTCCCCGAAAGGTATTAAGACATAATCTATAAAGAACCATATAATTATTAGCCTATTCCACAAGTTGATTTGTTATTCCTTCCGGGCGTTCTTAACTCTTCCTAACAATTTTTCATGGTCTTAGAGAGAACGAGGCAGCGAGCAAATTCAAATAGACAGAGCCAAAATAAATGACAAAAAATATTGAACAACTATATTTAATTCGATGAACTGAAATAAAACCAAAGACGAGAGTGGTTACTGACCTTCTTCAGGGCAGCGAACTGGGGCTCAAATGGTTGTCGAGTCTTTAGTATCCACCTCGACTCCCTTCGGACAGATTTGTTGTTAAAGAAAAAGGAAGAACGAGCAATTAAGAAATATAAACTCGTGGGAAATTAAAGAGTTTGTAATAGAGAGAAGAGAAGTGATTTTTCCTACACCAAACCTTGTCCTGAAATGGCCATGAAAGCACTGTATTTATAGCCATATTCAAAGCTTCTTTCGTTTGAAATTTGAAAAGGAAAAAAGGGGGGAAAGAGGATGAGAAAAATACATGAGCCTGTGATAAATCTCACCTTCTCAGAGGTGAAAAGTGTGATTAGAGTCGTTGGGGTCTGAAGCCCAAAAATCGGTGGATTATCCGGGATTGAAGTGATGGGGAAGAACATTTGAGACTTGATTTCAAGCTGATTTCTCCTCAAGTCTTAATAGTAAAAGATTTGGTGCGATTTTGCGTTTTGGGCGAGGTGATTCTGGACTTAGAAGAGGCGTGAGAAAAAAAAGGATATAAACCCAGCGAGATTTTCGCGAGGGCGCATGCTTTGTCAGGGAGAGAGGAGATGGTTGTTCTAGTTAGTTTTAGACTATGAAGGAGGAAGGCTGATTAGGGGTGATTAGTTAGGCTTAGTGTTTACGTTGGGCTAGGTTAGGTGTTTTAGGTGGGCTTATTTAGGCTAAGTGGCTAGAAAATAATTGGACCCTTTTGGTCTGAATTTAGCAGATCAATTGGGCCAAGCAAGAAAAGTTTGAAATTGAATTTGAGTAGCCCAAAATACACTATATTTAAATTTTTAAACTAAATCCGAAGCTTTTACTTTTTTTTCCTGCTAAACTAATTTAAAAATGCTTCTTTTGTCCTAATTAATCTTCTAAAATATACACGTATATAAATAATTTAATATACATATTTAGATTAAATTTAAAGAGGATGAATTTGTAACAAAATATAGTGAAATTGGTTACATTATTTAGAGCAATAATAATAGAGTTAAAAGTAAAAAGAGGCCGACCAACATTTTTGGGTAGTTTTAATGTAAAAAGTAATTAAGCATATTTAATTAAAATATTTGACAAAAGGTAGAGGTAATAACTCTTTTTCCAAAATTTGTCAAAATTAGTATTAAAAATAGGCGAATTTATTTTTAAAAATTATTCAGGCTAAGAAGCGTAGAGAAATTAATTATAGGATAAAGGAGAGCCAAAATTGGGTGTCAACATAAGCCACCTTCGAAAAATCCTTGATGAAGCGCCTATAGAACCCGGCATGACCCAAAAAGCTCCGTATTCCTTTTACAGTCTTCGGAGGAGGTAGCTTGGAGATGACCTCGATTTTTGCTTAATCAACTTCAAGGCATTTTAAAGATATTTTGTATCCCAACAGTATCCCCTCTTTTACCATATAATGATACTTCTCCTAGTTTAGCACCAAATTCATTTCTTCACACCTTTTGTACCTCCTCTAAATGCGCTAAGCAATCATCAAACTCGTCCCCAACAACAGAGAAGTCATCCATAAATATCTCCATGGTATCTTTAACCATGTCTGAAAATATGGATATCATGCGTCTTTTGAATGTGGCTGGAGCATTGCAAAATTCAAATGGCATTGTTTTAAATGTAAATGTCCCATAGGGACAGGTGGAGGTTGTTTTCTCCTGGTCTTCTAGGGCAATAGAGATTTGGTTGTAGTCGGAATATCCATCAAGGAAACAGTAGAAACCACGAACTACCAATCTCTCGAGCATCTGATCGATGAAAAGGAGAGGGAAATGATCCTTTTCAATCCATGAGTTCAACTTTTGGTAGTCCATGTACACTCTCCATCCGATCACCGGTCTTAAAGCTATCGTCTCATCCTTTTCATTAGGTACAACGTAATCCCACCTTTTTTTGGCACACATTGAACTGGGCTAACCCAGATACTGTCAGATATTGGGAAGAAAACCCCTGCATCTAACCACTTGATGATTTCTTTCTTAACCACCTCTTAGATAGGCAGATTCAGCCTTTTTTTGATGTTCAATCGATGACGTGCATTCTTCTTGAAGACTGATTATGTGCGTGCATATTCCTGAGGGTATGCCAATTATGTCGGTAATGGTCCCACGAAGGGCCCAAATATGCCTCTTCAAAACCTTGAGTAATGCTTCCACTTGTTTTTCACTCAATTTGTTAGAGATGATCACCGGCAATGTCTCATTGGGGCCCAAATAGGCATACTTCCAATGCGATGGCAAATGCTTTAGCTCCAATACTGGCGGTTCAACAATGGAAGATTTGGAAGGAGGAGTTTTTCGGTTCTTGAAGTCAAGGTCTAGTTTCTTCGGAGGATAGGAGTAAGATCCCATTCCCACTAAAGCACAACATATTTCGTCGTACCCTTCCATTCCCTTATATTCATAGTTAAATTGAACGGCTTCCAATGCTTCATCCACGAACCCTTCTTTTACATGTAATTCAATGGTCTCCTCAATTTTGTTAATTACAAACTCCATCTGGAAGTCATTTGGATATTTCATGGATCGACACACATCGAAGGTTGTCTCTTCCTCATTCACTGAGAATTTAAATTCCCCTAATTTTATTTTATTCAATGTGCGTCCCATTTTTAGACTTGGCTTCATCAAAACAATTAGTATTTTAAAGCCCCCAGTGCAATCAAGTACAACAAAATCTATAGGGTAGACAGGACGACCCACTTTCACAAAAATGTCATACCCAATTCCCACGGGATATTTCATCGACCGGTCCGCCATAAGTAATTTCATTTTTGTAAGGGTGGGCTGGCCAAGTTCCAACCTTCTAAAGGTGGTGAGAGACATAAGGTTCACACTCGAATTTTCATCACACACTAATCTTATTTACCTATGCACCTCATTCGCATCACTAAAGGTGAAAACACTAGAAGTTACCTCATCATTAATAAATTTGCCCAATAGTATTGCATTTCTCTGAGGGGACATGTGAATGACCCCACAATCTACAAAGTTGTTCATAGTGCACAACTTCTGCACAAACTTGGCATACTCAGGCATTTTGTTGAAAGCGTCACTTGATGGAATGTTGACGATGATTTTCTTCAACATGGATTCAAATTCTCTCGGTTGCTCCTTTTCTTTCTATTGCAATAGTCGTTGAGGAAAAGGAGGTGGACACCTGGGAAAGGGTTTTCAAACCTTAGGCCCCTTGTTCTGATGATCTTGATTTCTTGGTAAACTATTGCCCACAGTCCTCTTGTTTCTAGGCTTACTCATGTTTGGATTTGCATTCTCGACGGAGCCGAATTAGTCTCTTGTATCAGCTACTCCTTCATCTCTTTTTGTTTGCTTAGCTTCGAAATATGAGGTGAGCAATAACATTCTATCTTCGAGACATTTAATAGCAACTGAGTGTGAGTGCACCATTTGGGAAAGGCTTTCAAGTTCACATCTCAACTCTTCGACACCCTCAATAATTGACTCTATCTTCTCTAGAACCCTCACAAGCATGCTTTCCATTCTTGAATGATCATTCTCTATGTTCGAACCTTGATTACCATGGTCTTGTCTCCCTAAACTTGGGCTTGATATTTGGAGACATTCATGGGAACCCATATCTTGGTTCTCAGCCAATGCTCTTTCACTATTTTCACTAGAACAATCCACATCTTCTACTAAATTCATAGTCCCAACAACACCAATGGTGTTAATAGTCTCAAACATGTGGCTTTCCACACTTATGGTTATAAACTCAAGAAGTGTTTTAGCGAGTGATAACTATCTATCCCTTCGCGCACCATTCTTCCTCCATTCATCAATTGTTTTAGCGGGGGAAGCACCCATTTCTCCCTCGATTCCCCACATATTTGACTTACGATATACTATAGTCACCTTCTCAAATGCATGTGGGCCGAGTGAGAAATAATTGGCAGTGGTATTTGAGGGATTTATATATGTGACCTATTCAAACAGTCAAAAACAACAAAAAAAGTAAAACGAACAAACACTCTACAAAGTGAAATCACACGACAATCAATTGGAAATTCAAAAACCACTCCCCGACAATGACATTATTTTTGATAACGCTCAAAAACACTCTCAAATAGGACGTGGTAGCGATCGTTAGAGAAAAATAAATTTATATTCCCGATGAGCGTCCGAGTCGATCCCACAGAGAAAGAATACCATGATTCACCAAGAGACAGTCGATTAATATTCACCAAGAGAGTAGATGCTCAATAAACTAAAAGTACAAATTTGGGGGAACAAGGAATTGAGAAATTAGCAATATCTTAATTTGAACTAGAAAGCAACGTAAACAAGAGAGTTGTAATCAAATGAGAGGACGACTAGGGGTATGCTTCTGATGGGATTAGAATAAGGGTTAGGGTAATTGCTTAATTATGTAAATTCTCAACAAGCGATATGGGTAGCATTGGTTTTATTCATGTTGGTCAATCTCTCGATCTTCCAAACATATATCCAATGGTCTCTATTTAAGCACTATGGTTTCAACACAAACCAACCAATTCAAGGTTGGGGAAGTCATACTATTTCTAGCTTAGGCTCTTAGATGAGAGTTTCCATCAATTAAGCTATTTATAGCCTCAATCTAAGGTTGAAACCTCAAATTCCCACTATTGAATTCCTTCTGAATTATGAACCTCTCTTTAAAGCAAGAACACAATTAAGTAAATTCAACCAACATTTGCAACCATCAATTTTAGCATTAAAACTTGAGGAATTCAATAGACCCATGTCAATTATCAATTATAAACACAATTAAGCAAGACCCATACCCAAATTCAAATACCCATCATACACATACCGCTAGACAAGGAAATTATCTACTCATGCTAAAGAAATAAGAAATTATACCAATTGGGTAATTCAAATTTCCATTCATAGTTATGCCAATA
Organism: Jaltomata sinuosa; assembly: GCA_003996215.1. Taxonomy (NCBI): domain Eukaryota; kingdom Viridiplantae; phylum Streptophyta; class Magnoliopsida; order Solanales; family Solanaceae; genus Jaltomata; species Jaltomata sinuosa. The sequence goes on along the minus strand of QJPP01000614.1, from coordinate 89,535 downwards.
TCCAAATCCAAGCTCAATTTTGTAAAAAAATAGTGGATTCTCATGGTAGAGGATGAAAAGAATACAAGTACACTCTCTATCTTCCTTGGGAAACTCTCTATACTGAAAACTATCAATAATGTGTCAAAAACTATCGGTACACTACCCAAATTGGGGTTTTAGAAGCTTCCCAAAATGTCACTTGAATGTTGACAAAACTTGCCCCTCGGGCATGGTGCGATGCGACGTGCGACATGACATATGGTCGCACCACGTGTTGTGCACATCACACGTTTCTTCTCCAGCCAACCAGTAACTTTAGCTGATGTTGGGTGTCATGCAAAAAAAGGTGTGGTCCGCCTCTCATATTTTGCGAATCGCCTTTGGATCGCACCTCTCGGCAGATTCTTCATTGCTTTTGATCACCTTCACAGTTTAACTCTTTTTAAGTTCTTTTGGGTTCAATTCCCTTGTTTTCTACTTTTGACCAAGAGTACCTGCATTTGCATCAATAAAGGTAATAAGTACCTCTAAATCTCATCAAAACATAGATATAATTCATGGTTAAAGGCTCAATAAGTGCGTAGATTACCAACTTATCAGGCACCTCACACACACATGGCACAGGGATACATCAATAACTACCACTTATTCAGTTGGCGCGCTAGTCTAACAATATTTATCAAGATCAATATGCACAATATCAAAAATTGAGCCTAACAAGTTAGCACGTTAATCATAAAGCATGTACAAAAATTGGAAGGGTCTAAATTTAATCATAAAATAGTTCTTTAAAAACAAATCTTGTGTGCCCCTTTATATCATGCGGAGTCTCTCCCAACTACTTCTCCCTTACACATCAAAATATCCTAAACATGTTGGCTCAATAGAAATAAATATCCTCAAGAAAAAAACACAGCAAGAAAACCCCAAGTATGCGGGTACATGTACCCATTGGGTTGTCCCCTAATAGAGCCTAATTTAACGTTGTGGCATGACGTGTGTATATTGATTACTCAAGACTTCACAAAGATACACTCCAAACTTGCCTCGACCCCACCAAAAAGTCATTTATTGTCCTAAATGCACAAATAAAAAAATATGGTAATGCGAGGGAGGCGAGAACATATCTGTGGCGCCTAAGTGCCAACATCTGGTGTATATGGAAATGTTGGTGGTACAACACTCGTAGCACTCTCATCAACAAAAGCTACAGGTGAAGCTCTTTCAATAATCCCAGTATCACCAACTGTGCTAGTCTCTAGCGCTCCCATAATGGAGTCTAAAGAAATTTCATTACCAGCTGGTACTCCACTACCTGATGCACCACCTGATGCACCTCTACCTACGGTGTCCATGTGAATCAATTTTTCTATTAAAGACTCCTTCATCTTTCCCATGAGGCTTTTTTCCTTATTTTCTCAGCTTTTTTCTATTTCTTAGCTCGCTCGGTGAAAATTAGATCAGTGTCATCATCCTCATCGCTCACTCTTTTATGGGTTGCCGGCTTTGCAAAGGACCATACGTCAATCAAAGGCTCATCATCCTCCAGAATTTCCACCGGATACTCACTAAACATAGGCGTGAGTCATTCTCATAACTCAACCACCTCAGCTCCCAAATGGGCCAGCTCCTCATTTATCTTTTATAGATCTAGGGCATCTATCTCAGTCAGTCTCGTATTCACCCTCTCCTGCATCGCATTAATGCAACCATGCAAAGTCTAAATAGGGTAATGGAATTCTTGATGGCAGCATTCACAACTGACTAAAACTAGTTGGAAAACTACTTAAGATGATTCTCGATCCATATTGTTTTCTTCACCATTTACTAAAGTTGACTAGAGTAAGAGTGTAGATGGATGACAGATCTAGAGGAGGAGGAGAAGCAGTGTCTGAAGCAACAAAAAAAGTGGTGGAAGAGGCAGTAGCTATGGCAGGAGTGGAGATATCAAACCTACGAGGAGTTGCATCGCTCCACTATGGGGGTGGCTTGAAGTAACATTAGCCTCCTCCCCTGTGGCTGTAGGGGTGGCCTCATTCAAACTTTATTGTGGTGATGGTAATGCTGCAACAAATGGTTTTATGTCCGGAGGTAAGGATAAGGCATCATGAATAGCAGTAGGCTCACCCGACCCTGATGTTGACCCCTTACTGTGCAACAACAACTTATTTTCATCCTTTGACTTGTCTGGGTTGTGTGTTTTGGTGATGAGACCATACGGTTAATACCGGATAGGAGTGGGACATCAATATCATCATATTACTGGGTGATCAAGTAGGGAAAAAGATATGATATGGAAATTTTGGTCACCCTCTATTGGATCTCCTTCACAATAATCTCGCCAAAGTTTAGCTTATACTTAAACATCAAACTCGCCACTAAAATAGCCCACTCTTCCGTTAATTGATTGTCACCCCCAGTCAGCATGAGTCGGAGATGGACCACATCCCAGAAGAATTTTTCTTTGAAGCTTAGTGAAGGATTAGTTATTTTAGGCTTTGCATGATTTTTCCATTCCGACGCTCCATCAATGATAACTTGTGCCAACAACTTTGTCTGATCTACCTAGCTGGTATACCTATGGTTGTACTCTATTATATTCATTGGCTCCATATTTTCTGGCCCATATAGAAATTCATTAATAGTTGAGGCTGAAATGTCAACCTTGACCCTTCAGACCGCGACACTTTCAAGAGCTGGAAAATCCGTGGCTTTTTTGGATCTTCTTGCAGTTGTTCTCAAGTATCTCCTAGTAGTTGGAATAAAACTTTCAGATGATCTCTGGCTGGTCATCACACAGTGGCTGGCTAGCCCATTCAAGGCAGTAGTAGCGTAAGATATCCTCAAGAGATGGGTACTCTTTAGATCAAAAATGGTGATCTCCCACGGTGCACCTCATGGCTTGTCGAAGCTATGACGCCCGTGGTGCTGCCCATGAGGGGTCAACAATGCAACAAAATTTTTAGGATCCTGAGTTAGATAGATGATTTGAGTTCTGGGGTGTTATAGTATCTCCCTATTGGGATCATTCATCCTCGAATGAAGACTAAACAAGGAAAAGTGGAGAGAAAATATCCCAACCAACAACAAGACATGCAACTCAAGGATAAATATGAAAACTGAGCTTTTTATCAGAAAACATAACTGAACTAACTTCGGAAAAATATGAATGCATGCTAGGATCATGAGAGAAACTGATGGAATAGAATTAGAGGGGCATACTAAGTATGGAAACTAATACCTCAAGCTGAAACTGGATCGAAAGGAAAGAGATGAGGGTACTTGGCTTTCATGGCTGCTTCTGCTTCCCAAGTAGCTCCCTCAACTAGCTGATTTCTCCGAAGGACCTTTACCAAAGTGACTTCTTTATTTACCAACCTCTGAATCTGATGATCAAGAATCTCCATGCGAAATTCCTCATAAGTAAGGCTATCCTTTACACTCATATCTTCCAAAGGAACAATCGAGGTTGGATCACTAACATACTTCTTCAACAAAGAAATGTGGAAAATTGGATGAACCGCGTCTAAAGCTGATGGCAAATCCAACTCATAAGCAACACTACCAACACTTCTCAAAATCTGATAGAGATCTACATAGCAGGGACTTAGTTTCCCTTTCTTGTAAAATCTCATCTTCCCTTCATAGGTGACACCTTCAGAAATACCCAATCATCAACCTCAAAATCCAACTCTTTTCTCCTCACATCAGTATATGATTTTTGTCGACTCTGAGCGGTCTTCAACCTCTCCCTAATGATTTGAACCTTTTACATAGTCTCATGAACTGAATCTGGACCAATCAAAGCTGCCTCACCTACCTCAAACCAACCAATAGGAGATCTACACCTCCGCCAATAAGTGCCTCATAAGGAGCCATCAGGATGCTAGAATGAAAGTTGTTGTTGTAGGCAAACTCGATAATAGGTAAGTGATCATCCCAATTATCTTTGAAATCAATCACACAAGCTCTCAACATATCCTTTAAAGTCTGAATAGTATGCTCTGCATGGCCATCTCTCTATGGATAAAATGTCGTGCTAAGATTAACCTGAGTACCAAGACCTTTCTGAAATAACTTCTAAAACTGGGAGGTAAACTGAGTACCCCTATCAGAGTTGATAAACAATGGAAAAACATGCAATCGGACTATCTCCAGAATGTATAGTCTGGCATATTCCTCTACTGAATCTATAGTTTTAACAACCAAGAAGTGGGATGACTTAGTCATCCTATCGACAATCACCCTAATAGAATCATGTTGTCTTCGAGTACGAGGCAAACCAGTAATGAAGTCCATATTGATCGCTTCCCACTTCCAAGTAGGAAGATCAATATCCTAAGCCATACCACCTGGTCGCTGATGCTCTACTTTCACTTATTGACAGTTGGGACACTTTGCCACAAAACCTGCTATGTCCCTCTTCATGCCATTCGACCAATAGACTTCTAGTAGGCCATGGTACATCTTAGTGGCACCGGGGTTAATAGAATATTTGGAGCTATGAGCCTCTATCAAAATACATTGTCTCAACCCATCTATGTCAGGAACACACAATCGAACCTGATATCGAAGCACACTATCTCCCCCTTGGGATGAAAACCTCTACCATTTGCTGATAGACTGCACCCTTCATCTGGTGCAAAATAGGATCATTGTCTTGCTTTCCTTTCACTTCAGCTACCAAATATGTTTCGGAACCATTCAGAACAATAACACCACCTTCTGTCGAATCCATGAGGCAAACTCCTAATCGAGAAAGTAGATGAACATCCTTGGCTAATTCTTTATTTCCATCTTCAACCGAAGATATACTACCCATAGACAACCTACTAAGTGTATCCGCCACGACATTTGCCTTACTCGGATGGTAAAGCACACCCATATCATAATTCTTAAGAAGCTCAAGCTATCTCCTTTGACAAAGATTCAATTCCTTTTGAGTGAACACATATTGAAGACGCTTATGATCAGTGAATACATCCACGTGAACCTTATACAAGTAGTGTCTCCAAATCTTCAAAGCAAAAACCATGATCGCTAACTCAAGATCATGAGTAGGGTAGTTCTTCTCATGAGTCTTAAGATGCCTAGAATCATAAGCAATCACCTTGCCACGCTGCATCAAAACACAACCCAAACAAATTCTAGAGGAATCATAATACACCACAAAGTCATCTAGGCCCTCGGGTAGAGCCAACACTAAAGTTGTGGTCAACCTAGTCTTTAATTCCTAAAAGTTCTTCTCACATAGATCAGAAATTTAACCTTCTTATGAGTCAACCGAGTCAATGGGGCAGTAATGGAAGAGAAGCCTTCCACAAACCTCCTATAGTATCCAGCCAAACCCAAAAAGCTTCTAATATCAGATGGGGAAGTGGGTCTAGGCCAGTTTTTTACTGCCTCAATCTTTTGAGAATCAACTCGAATACCATCTCTAGTCACAATATAACCCAGAAAAGCAACAGACTGTATACAAAACCCACACTTTCTAAACTTAGCAAATAACTGTCGATCCTTGAGAGTTTACAACACCACTCTCAAATGGTCTGCATGCTCCTCCTCACTCTGAGAATAGATAAGAATATCATCAATGAAAATATTCACAAACATATCCAAATACTGCTTGAACACACGGTTCATCAAATCCATAAAGGTTGCAGAAGCATTCGTTAGACCAAAAGACATAACCATAAATTCATAATGACCATACCGAGTTCTGAAGGCTGTCTTTAGAATGTCACACTCTCTAACACGAACCTGATGATAACCGGATCTATGGTCGATCTTGGAGAAGAAACAGTCACCCTGAAGCTAATCGAACAAGTCATCAATCCTAAGAATGGGATACTTATTCTTGATTGTGACCTTGTTCAATTAACGATAGTCGATACATATTCTGAGGGAACCGTCTTTCTTTCGGACGAATAGAACTGGAGCACCCCATGGAGATATGCTGGGTTGAATAAAACACTTATCAAGGAGGTCTTTCAGCTGATCTTTCAATTCTGTAAACTCCACTGGATCCATTCTGTAAGGAGGAATTGAGATAGGATTTGGATCTTGAAGAAGGTCTATTCCAAAGTTGATCTCCCGCTCGGGAGGGACTCCGGGCAAATCTTGGGGAAAAACTTTTAGAAACTCATTCACAACAGGAACAGACAGAAGAGATGGGTTTCAGACTCTGTGTCCACAACCCGAACTATATGATAGACATAACCCTTAGAAATCATCTTCCTAACTTTACTATAAGATATGAAATGACCCTAAGAGGATGGAGGACTACCCTGCAACTCTAAGACCGGCTCATTTGGAAACTTGAAACTGATGATTCGGGTACGACAATAAACCGAGGCATAACAAGCATACAACAAATCCATATCAAGAATAATATCAAAATCAGTCATCTCCAACCCTACTAGATCCATTGAAGTGACTCTATGAATCACTACAACAAATTTGGCCTACGCCCACACCAATTCTAGACAACACTTGAAAAATGTTGCCATAGATATCTAAGGGCATATTTTTAAGGTATGGCCTTTGTACATGACTTTTGGCCACAAAAAATTTGGCAACACTTATAAAGCATGCTCTTTAGAATTATAAGCTACACATTTTAAGCGTTGCCAAATCATAAAATAATTAGCAACACTTATTTATATATGTGGCCACACTTTTAAATATGCTATATTTATAATTTTAAAGACAACAGTTTATAAATGTGCCCTATTAGTTCGCACAAAATTTTAGCTAAAACAATAATATTCCCTCCATATATCTATTTTCCGTCCATTCCTAAAATTTCTAAAAAAGCAATAGGTATCCGCTCTAAATTTCATTCTAAAGGGTTTCATACCAAATGCCCTAAATCTTCCAATGAAAATGGGAGAAGCACTGATTGAGGTGTCGAAGACCCACCATCGAGCCCTTATACGGAAGCACTGGATGCGATAGTGGTTGCAGCAGTTACTGCGGCAGTTGCAGAGGTGGCGCTAGCAGCTACTCAAGATACGGCGGAGGTTGTTCGATTTACAAGCAGTAAGAGGTATGCTTCAGCTTATGGGAGTAGTAGTGACATTGAGCATCACCGTGAATGGGTCACTGTTAAAATTCAGTCTGAATTTCATGCTTATTTGGTTATTTATTTTTTTGCTTGTATAAATTACCTAGCTATTTTCCTCACGACTATCAAATTATTTTTTACTCTTCTACAGAAATTACTTATACAAATAAATTGAAACCATGGTAGTAATAATGTTAATAGGAATTTAGGAGAATTAGTTGTCGGATGAGAAAGAAATAGCGATGAATTCTCTGTTCACGTACTGCTCTGGTTATTTTTCATGGTTGGTGATGAGACTTAACCGACTACCTTCATCTATTATAATACTGCGTTAAAGTGTGTGACCATTATTAAAGCATAATCTGTTAGATGTATAAAACTTTTATACATTTAACTATGTCTTAGACATACAAGAATGAAGTTTAGGTTCTAAAAGGTTGAAGTTTTAAATTATTTCTTGCAGGTAACATTAAAGATGGATTAACAAAAATATTGGGCTAAGAGGGATGAGTCTTGTAGGTTTATCACATCAAAAGAATTTGCTGAGGCATATCAGTCTTTCCATGTTGGAAAGAAACTCATCAATATCAGTCTTTCATGATCATGTGCCAATTGTTAATTCTCTTTGTTTATGTTCTATTTTCTCAGCTCGCGGTAATGGCACTTTTAACAATTACCGTCTTTTTCCATCCTAAGACGCCCGAGATAATATAGATAATGGTGATCATCCATTCCCGGATGTATTTTACAGCCTCTTATATCCTCAGTTTTATTGTCTACTGTTATATCCTATTTATCGCTCATTTTTCTTGTGTCGCTAATGGAAATGAGATGCATAATTCGCTACACACTACATCAAAATACTTCGTCTTCAGTTTTCATCATGATTAAATCTCATTCTAACTACCTGTTAAGCAAGTCTATTAGATGAATTCCACCATTCATAGTACAGATGCCAAGTTTTGTGCAAGCCACTTGTATTTATACTTCATTAGAGATGCTCCACTTACATGCCGATAAAATACGGCCCTCCTGTAGTTTTTTGAGACAATATGAGTTGTTGAAAGACTTGAGATTTTTTAATTCTTGTTAATGAAATTTTTTCATAGTCTTTGTTTGATGTAAGCAAAACTTTGTTGCTAAACTCAATTCATTGTGATGTTGTTCTGAAACTCTTAACATCCTTGCTAATGTTGCAGAATGTGATCTATATCATGGAAAATGAATTTCTGATCAGTCCGGACCGTTATACAAAAATGAATCCTGTTGTGTCCTGACACAGATGCAGAACTGCCAAGGAAATGAAAGGCCTGATAAGGATTATATGAACTGGCGATAAAAACCAGCTCAGTGTGACCTACCACGATTTGATCCAAAGAAGTTTTTGGAGTTAATGAGAGGAATGATTTTAGCTTTCATTGGTGACTCAGTTGCTCGCAACCAGATGGAGTCGATGTTGTGTAACTTTTGGTAGGTACCTTTACGCTCCCTTAAAATGTACAGTAGTTTGGCTATTCCGGAGTGTGACTTAGATTAGCTATTAAGCAACCTTGAATCCTGATCTCTTTGTTACTTTTTGCAGCATTTCTTTTCACGTTGTCTTGTCTTTTAATTTTCAGTATCTTAAAATTTCATTGCTCTCTCTATATTGAAGATTCCAGCTACATTTCTACATGAAATTTCAAAACTATTCTTGAAATAGGAAAAAGTGCTGCCAGTTCTTTCTCTTTCTTTGTTAAGATTTAAAGTTCAATCCAATTTTCGGACCTTATCTCTTTTGTTCTTCTGTCTTGCTGCTTGTTTTTCCATGTGCATGACCAAACTTTCTGTTTATAGTCTAGCCTCTGTGTTTTATATATTTTCATTAACTAAACATTTTTAAACAGCAATGAACTTGCATAGGTGAGGCTGGTCATTGTTTTGCCAGATTATATTAAAGACTCAAATGCGAATGACACCTGAATAGGGATACAAAGGCAAAACACTTTGAAAGTGAAAATTACATTAGTTGATAATTGTATTGTTATGGATCGATATTGTTATGGTATATATGTGTGAAAGTTCTCATCTCCTGAAACAAGGTCAGGATCTAGTTTCATTTCCCTATTTTTACTCCAAAACGTTTCCCCTATAGGATGAGCAGTACAACTATAATGTACTGAGTTTTTGTATTATACTATTAGGAGAGTCACAACCTTGATATTCTCAATACTGTAGTTGAGTAATTATCAACAAAAACACTGAAACTTGCTTTTATGTCATGAACATTGGTGCTGATAAAATACCTGCTCAATCCAGTGGCATTAGCTGGAATACATGTGAGCTTGTTTTTATGCCTTGAACATCTGCGCTGGTAAATACCTGATCAGTTCAGTGCAATAAACTGGATATTGACTTATTGTAAATTATTTCTCTTTTTCAATTTGGGGTCTTCTACCTACTTTTAAGAATTTGTAAAGGTTTATTTGGTTCATACATGAGTGTAGGTTCATATATGACCAAAGTTCTCAGCTCCTAAAACAAATTCAGTTTGTAGTCATATTTCTCTATTTTTAACTTCAAAATTTTTTCCTATAAGATGAGCAGTACAACTATAATGTACTGATGATATGCAGATATTTAGCCACTGACCGTTTTTGCAAATCTCATTGAACCCTTAAGAAGTAGCACAATATTATTTATCCATAATGCATACTCATAGTTATTGTATTATTTCAACTATTATTTTCATTCACCAGCCAAATTATATTAAAGAATTATCAACGATGGTGAATGCAGGTAGGATGATCATCCTTCATTCTGCTCCAAGTAGGATGAGCTCCAAAGTAAAAGCTACATTTTATTTCTAGGAGACTTCCACTTCACTTTGGCAATATGCAGATCAATTTGGAGCATTTTTTAACTATTGGTGTATCTTGATATCTTCACTAAAGCAAAGCCTGAAGAATGTCATTATGAATTATTTAAGTGGACAGGAAATGATTATATTCTTTAGCGTTTATTTCTAGTATGCACTTTGTAGCAATTTTATTTATTAGTTGATGTAATACATTAAATGTATTTATTTTTCAAAGTTCATTACAAGTGTATACATTTGAGAAATATTTTATTATTAATATATTAACGCAAGTTTGAGATCTTCATATGAAAGTAGTAATATCAGTAAATATGATAATACCAATGGTTACACGATATATGCAAGAAATGTTATTTTTGAACCACAAATTTGAAACCAATATAGTATCTAAGGCAATGCTTTATAAGTGTTGTCGTAGAGGAGGGTAAATATGCTACGCTTCAAAAATGTGGCCAATAAGGAAGAAAAGGTCACACTTGAAAATGTTGTTATATGAAATAAAAGTGTTGCTAATGAGATTCTACAAAAAATGTGGCCTTTGTACCTCATTGGCCACGCTTTTCAAGCGTAGATGCTATGGCAACACTTGAAAAGCGTGGCCTAAAGTCAAAGGTTACGCCTCTTTAGGCCACCCCCAAAAAAGTGTTGCCTAAAGTCAAAAAGCATAGCCTTTGATCAAAGGCTACACTTTTTGCTAGTTTAGGCCATACTTTACAGGGGTGGCTGAAAGCCTAAAATGTTGTAGTGAATGATTGAGATGGGGAAATTTTGATAGATTCTTTTGGCTAGGACTGACTCTCCCATAGGATTAGAAACCCAAAAGGGTTCTAAAAGCTGATCAAGACTAATCTCAAACTTGCAAAATGGTAGCCAGCAGGTCAAAAAATGTAACGGGATCCAATAAAGCATACACATCGAAAGAGAAGACTTTTAACATACCAGTAACAACGTTTGGTGAACTTTCTTGGTCCTGGCAAGAGGACATGGCATAAAGGTGGTTCTGCCGCTGACCACCAGAACTAGAAGCAGTGCCCTGCTAGGCCAGTTGACCTCCTGGGGCAGCTAGAGCAGACTAAGTCCTACTACCTCCCTGACCCTTTTTAGCTGAAGAGCAATCCTTAATCCTGTGTCCAGCCTGACCACACCCAAAATATCCCTCTCTACTAGCTAGACACTCACCGAGGTGACTTCTACCACATTTGTTGCAAAAAGGGTATGGAGCCCCCTTTGCAATACTTCCCTGCGAATAGGGACTAGATCCTCTACCAGTCAGATCATGATGAGGCCTGGGGGCCTGGGTAGGAGCATTAGCTGAAGAATGAATGGGTCCTGATGATTTCATCCAAAATGAAGAGAGATGTCTGCTTCTGGACCTATGATGGCCAAAACCTGAACTCTCAGATCTAACCCTCTTGTTCTCCCTTGCTATCTCCTTCAACTTGTCTCCCTCGATCTGTTGGGCATGAGTCATAAGTCGAGAAATATCCATGTCACCCAAAAGCATCACAGACCTACACTCTTTCTTTACCACATTTGACACTCCATAAACATACTTACTCATCTCATCCCATGGGTCAGCCACCATTAAAGGAACATACCTAGAAAGCTGGGTGAACTTCAACCCATATTTCTAAACCGGTCATGAAAATCCCTCTCAAAACATTCCCAAGTAATAGGGACCACATTCCTAGGCCTAGCATCTTTCCATTGAGTGAACAAAATATGATCCACGTCCTTGAGTTAATAGGAAGCTAGCTTAATACAATCAATACCATCCACTTTCATCATACCAAAAATCTTCTTTATCTCATCCAAGAAATTTTGCGGATCCTCACCAACTTTCAAAACCTAGAACTCGGGTGGGTTTATGCGAATGAAATCTAAAACTCCGGCTTCTATTCCACCTTGAGGGTGGATGGGGATAGGAGCATACTGATTGTCCTAAGAATCCATAGTCCGAGCTAGCATGTGGATGGCATTTTTGAACTCCAAATTTGTGACCTCAGAGTCTGAATCGGAGGGTCAACATTTCGAGTGGATCGATGAGTCATGGAACAACGAGGAGGCATAATCTGAAACGCATAGAGAATGGATTAGAGGGTAATAGAGTTAAACTCTATCAAACGATATTGATCATAAAATAAGTGAAGTTTTTCCTAAGACACCTCGTAGCTTCTCTCTCATAAGTGTGGCACACTTCACACACATGAAAAAGACTCTACTCGATGTGGCTTTTAGACATCCTAGGACTCTTGAACCTGTTGCTCTGATATGAAGTTTGTCACGTCCTAAGGCTACCTCCTAGACGTAACACGGGACCTGGGACCACAGGTGCCCCAAGTTAACCCTTGGCTAAAGCATGACTTAAACAAATATAGATAAACTTAACGGAAGCATTAAACTGAAGAGGTAAACAGACTGAGTCATCAACAACTCAGGCATAACATAACATAATCTTAAACCCGAATACATAATCTTTACTATGTATGGAAGCCTTTAAACTGAATAATGAGTTGCTGGGACAAGACCCTAGCTAACTCCAAATACTAAACATAAACCATAAAGATAGATAATTGATACCAGTCCTCGAAGTATGAGGACTCACCACTCAAGCTGAGACACCTGCTAATCTCTAGACATGAATCTGGGGACCCAAACCTGAATTTGCATCATCAAGAGGATGCAACACAATATATGTATCAGTACGATATGATGTACAAAGTACGTGAGGTATGCAAAATCGGAAGTAAACATATTATATGTTCTTTAAAACTGAGATCATGCTATAATTGTGAAAGCTGAAATGCCAAGGACTCAATGCAATGTCATAAGCATAAATATAATTGAAAACCATAAGTAATAATAGAACTTCTTAAATCTGAAAGCAAAGAGTTAATGCATTTAAATAACTGAAATTGTTTTTGTGAGAGGTTCTCTAACCGACATAGACCCTGTGATCTATATGGAATCTGATGTATCCACCCCATCAAAAAGACCCAATATACCTTGCCAGGGTATAAATGCATAACTAGTGTGATCACGATGTCTGATATACACAGAGGGGACTTAAAGAACCTACGGTGGCACATAGTTCTGGGATATACAAGGGGAACGCTCACCCAATACAACTCGATGCCCAATACTACTCCTAAAACATACTTATAACTCATCTTATACTTGGGCATATCTGATGCCAAATCTGTTTGAAAAGAATAAGGGTATATCTGAGACCATGCAATTCACATAACTTAGGTAGACATATCTAGATTCCAAACCTCTCATAAACATAGAGACATATCTAATGTCATATAATGCATACTTCAAAATCCTTACAACTTAGCATAGCCATAACTCAAAACATACTTTTCTTTCTAAATTCATAACTTGAAGAATTACGCATGCAATTTCATAATACCGAGGCCATGCTATCTAAACATGCCAAATTTCACTTGAAAACATACAGTGCAATGAAATCATACTATAAATCCTTCTTTATGCCTGGGCTTTTGAAAACACTTAAGGAATCTCAATTAAAACATGGGTAACTAATGGGAAACCATGAATTGATACTTTAAAATAAAACCCATAACTTTTCCCCAATTTAGGTAAGAACCCTAATTTCATAAGTTCATAAATCAAAGTAAAAATTGAGAATTTTGGGCATAAGGGTGAAAGGAATACATTATTGAATACCCACATACCTTATTGAAGCTAGCTTGATCTCAAGATCAAAAGAAGTTGAGGCTTGATTTTGGAGCTTGCGACTTGGAGAAGAGGAACCCTTTTTTTCTTTTGGAATAGAATGATTTAGAATGAGAAGAGCTTAGGCTATTAGGGGATAAAACCCTACTTAAAATTGTCAACACGGCCTCACTTAGGAATTAAAGAATAGGGAAAAAGACCAATTTACACCTGACTTAAAATAGAAAGATGCAAGAATTCCTTCACCTCAAGGTCTGCTCGATGGGCGTCGTGCCTATGATAGCCCATTGGCCAAGGCATTGGGTAGGATACTTGGGGTCTAGAACTTTCTAGAATATTCTAATGGTGGATCCCATGGGCCTTCACAACAGTGACGCCCATGGTGATGCCCGTCAGAGCAAAGGACACGTTGGGTGAAGGCTACTGGAAGATTTCGATGGTGGGTTCCCATGGGCCATTGCACTTGCGATGCCCATCATGAACTCCCATTGGGGGGAGGGGACTTTGCTCAAGGCCACTGGCGGTCTCCCACAGCGTACCTCACTGCCCGTTAGAGCTATGAAACCCCTGGTGCTGCTCGTGGAGGGTCAATAGTATAGCGAATTTTTTTGGATCCTGAGTTAGATAACTGATTTGAGTTCTAGGGTGTTACAATTCAGGTATATGAGTATTCAATAAGAGCTTCTTTTCACCCTTATGCCCAAAACCCCCAAGTTTTACTTTGATTTATGAATTTATGAGTTAGGGTTCTTGCCTAAATTTGGGGAAATTTCATGTACTCAGTTTTAAAGCATCAATTCATGGTTTCTCATCCCTTACCCATGATTTATTTGAGATTCCCTAAGTGTTTTCAAAAGCCCATGCATTGAGAATAAATTCTAGTATGATTTCTCTAAATTGCATGTTTTGAAGTAAAAATTGGCATGTTTAGATAACATGACTTCAAGTATTATGAAATTGCATGCCAAATTCTTCAAGTTATAAATTTAGAAGAAAGAGTATGTTTTGAATTATGTCTATGCTAAGCTTTAAGACTTATGAATTGAGATGCGCACGACATTAGATATGTCCTTATGCTTTTCAATTAGTTTTGGGATTAGATATGTCACAAGTATTATATGAGTTATATGTATATTTTTGGGATTAGTATTTATCATCGAGTTGGACAGGATGAGAGTACCCTAAGTCCCAGAACTACGTGCCTCCATAGGTTGTTAGCCCCTTAGTTGGACATTAGAACTAGTGATCATGCCAAGTTATGCCTTTATACCCTGTCAAGGTATATTGGGTCCTCTCGATGGGGTGGATACATCAGATTTCATATAGCTCACATGGTCTATGTCGGTTAGAAAACCTCCCACATAAATAGTTTCAACCTTTTAAATGTATTGACTCTTTGTCTTTAGACTTCAGAATTTCTACTATTACTTATGGTTTTCAGATGTGTTTTAGCTTATGATATGGCATTAAGTCTTTACATTGCAACTTTTACTATCATAGCATGATTTCAGTTTCAAGTACATTTAGCATGTTTCACTACACATTTTTCATATCTCGCATACTCAGTACATCCTATAGTACTGACGTATATTTTGTGCTGCATCCTATTATGATGTAGATTTAGGCTCTCGATCTCAGACTCGTGGCTAGAAAATAGCAGGTTTCCCTACTTTGAGTGGTGAGTCCTCATCCTTCAAGGACTAGTATCAGCTTAGTTATGCTTATGGTCTTATTCTTAGTATTTGGAGTTAGCTGGGGTCTTGTCCTAGCAAATCATTATTCAGTCTCGAGGCTTCTCAAACCTAGTTAGAGATTTTATATTTGAGGTTTCAGATTTTGTTATATTTAGACCTTGATCTATTGAATATTCAATTTGCCTATCCCTTCAGTTTATTGCTTCCTCTAAGTTTATCTATGTTTGTTTACGTCATGCTAAGACCAAGGGTTAACTTGGGACTACTTGTGATCTTGGGTCCCGTGTTATGTCTAGGGGTAGCCTCGAGGCGTGACAAACTTGGTATCCTAGCATCAGGTTCAAGAGTCCCAGGGTGTCTAAAAGCTGCATCAAGTAGGGTATCTTTCATGTGTGTGAAGTGTGCCACACTTATAAGAGGGAGGCTACAAGGTGTTTTAGGAAAAACTTCACTTCTTTTTTGATCAATATAATGCAATTGAGTTTAACTCTATTACTCCTCTAATCCAATCTTTAGGCATTTCAGATTATGCCTCCTTGTTGTGCCATGCCTCATAGAGCCAACACTAAAAATGCTAATACTTTATTTCCCAACCACGATGTCAGAAATGTAGAGTTTAGGACTGCTATTCAGATGCTAGCGCAGACAATGGCCAGTCAGGCCAATCAGCAGGCACCTGTTCCCGCTCACCCTCATAGTGGGATAGATAGTGCTAGAGTTCGAGACTTTATTCGCATGAACTCACCTGAGTTCTTGGGTTCCAAGGTTGGTGAGGATCCACAAATTTTCATGGATGAAATAAAAACGATTTTGGAAGTGATGCAAGTTGTTGGTATGGATGGTGTTGAGTTAGCTTTCTATCAGCTTAAGGATATGTCTCATATTTGGTATAATCAATGGAAGGAGGTTAGGGCTAGGGATACGGTTCCTATGAATTGGTAGTGCTTTGAAAGAGCATTTCTTGATTAGTTCTTCCTTAGGGAGTTGAGGGAGACTAAGGACGAAGAGTTCATGAATTTGAGGCAAGTATCTATGTCGGTTTAGGAATATGGATTGAGGTTCACTCAGCTTTCTAGGTATGCTCCTTCTATGGTGGTCGATCCAAGGGATCAGATGAGTAAGTTCATTTATGGGCTATCCGACTTGGTGAAAAAAGAGTGCATGTCAACTATACTTTTAGGGAACATGGATATCTCTAGGCTAATGACTCATGCTCAGCAGATTGAGGGAGATAAGTTGAACGAAATGTCAAGGTAGAACAAGAGGTCTAGATCAAAGGGTTTAGGTTTTAGCTATCAGAGGTTCGGAGGCGGACACTGTTCTTCATTTTAGAAGAGGTCATCAGGACCCGTGCCTTTGCCAGCTAGTGCTCCTACTCAGGACCCCAGGCCTAGGCGTGATCAGAGAGGTAGATGATCAGGTTCTTATTCTTAGGGGAGTGACGCAAAGGAGACTCCTTATCCTACTTGCAATAAGTATGGTAAAATTTACCCCGGTGAGTGTCTAGCAGGTAGAGAAGGGTTTTTTGGGTATGAAGAGGTTGGTCATAGGATCAGGGATTGCCCTTCAACCAAGAAGGGACATGGAGGTGTCAGGACTCACTTTACTTCAGTAGGCCCAGTTGGTATCCAGCCCAGCAGGGTGCTGCTTCTGGTTATGGTGGTCGTCAGTGCCAGAACTGTCACTATGTTATATCATCTCGCCAAGATCATGAGAGTTCCCCAGATGTCATTAATGGTATGTTGCAAGTATTCTCTTTCAATGTTTATGCTTTACTAGACCCCGGAGCCTCCTTACCTTTTGTGACCCCTTATATTGCCTGCAAATTCAAAGTTAGTCTTGAACAACTCTTAGAACCCTTTTGTGTTTCCACTCCTATTGGTGAGTTAGTCCTAGCCAAAAGAATTTACCAAAATTGCCCTATCTCAGTCCTTCATAGAGTCACCTTAGATGATCTAGTAGAGTTGGAAATGACTGATTTTGATGATATTCTTGGTATGGATTGGTGGCATACATGTTATGCCTCAGTTGATTGTCATACCCGAGTTGTCAGTTTCAAGTTTCCTAATGAACCTATCTTAGAGTGGCAAGGTAATCCTCCATCCTCAAAGGGGCATTTCATATCCTATCTCAAGGCTAGAGAGATTATTTCTAAGGGTTATGTCTATCATATAGTTTGGGTTATGGACACGAAGTCCAAAACCCCACCTCTCCAGTTAGTTCTTGTTTTGAATAAGTTTTTTGAATTGTCTCTCGAGGATTTTCCTAGAATTCCTCTCGAGTGGGAGATCGACTTTGGGATAGATCTTTTTCCAGATACACATCCTATCTCTATTCTTCCCTATAGAATGTCTCCAGTAGAGCTTAAGGAATTGAAAGAACAGTTGAAGGACCTTCTTGATAAGGGTTTTATCAGGCCCAACATCTCTAAATGAGGTTCTCTAGTTCTATTCTTGCATAAGAAAGATGGTTCTCTCAGAATATGTATCGACTACCATCAGTTAAACAAGGTAATAATCAAGAATAAGTATCCCATCCTTAGGATTGATGACTTATTTGACCAGCTTTAAGGTGCCAGCTATTTCTCCAAGATCGACCTTAGATCCGATTATTATCAGCTCAGAGTTAGGGAGTGTGATATTCCAAAGAAAACCTTCAGAACTCGGTACGGTCATTATGAATTTGTGGTTATGTCTTTTTGACTAACAAATGCTCATGCAGCCTTTATGGACTTGATGAATCGTGTGTTCAAACAGTATTTGGATATAGTTGTGATTGTTTTCATTGATGATATTCTTCTCTATGCTCAAAGTGAGGGAAATAATGCGGACCTTTAGAGAGTTATGTTGTAAACTCTCAAGGATCTACAGTTATTTGCTAAGTTTAGTAAGTGTGAATTATTGATGCAGTGTGTTACTTTTCTGGGTCATATTATGACTAGAGATGGTATTCGAGTTAATTCGCAAAAAATAGAGGCAGGAAAGAACTGGCCTAGACCTACTTCCTCGTCTGATATTAGGAGCTTTTTAGGTTTGGCTGGTTACTACAAGAGATTTGCGGAATGGTTTTCTTCCATAGATTCTCCATTGACTTGGTTGACTTAGAAAAAGGTTAAGTCTCAGTGGTCTGATGAGTGTGAGAAGAACTTTCAGGAATTGAAGATGAGGTTGACCACAACCCCAGTTTTGGTTCTACCCATGGGCTTGGATGGTTTTGTGGTGCACTATGATTCTTTTAGGATTGGTTTTGTAACACCCTAGAATTCAGACCAGCATTCAAAACCCAGAACTTAGAAAGAAAATCATCTCTAGGAAAGCCCCATGGGCGTCGTGGACATGACGGCCCATCGGGGTCCCCGTGGGAAGATCCCAGAGGCCCTGCCAATATAACTCAGCCAGTAAGGGGTCCCCACGGGTGTCAGAGGTACGACGGGCCGTGGGGAAGCCCGTGGGAAACCACCAGTGCCCATCCCAGCCTCCTTAGTCCCGACGGGCAATCACCATGGTCGTCGTAGATGCGATGGGCAGTGGGATACATCGTGGGGACTATCCAGAGGACCAACCCCAGCCTGGTCCATTTCGATGCCCGGGCCGATGGGATGTCAAAGGTCCGATGCCCGTCGAGTAGCCTGTCCAGCAGAGGATTTTCTTAAATTTCTGTTTTAAGTTGGGGGCATTCCAGTCTTTTCCTAACTCATTTAAACTCCAATCCTAAGTCATTTTAGGGGTAATTAAAGGGGGTTTTATGCTTTTTCCCTCATAACTCCTAAACTAAATTGACACTTAGCAAATTCTAAAAAAAAGAAACATTTCCTCTCAAGAACAAGCAGGAGGTTTTTTTTCAATTTCAACCCTAAATCCAAAGGTTCAATCGTAGAATCTTCTTCCAGGTATGTGGTATTTCATCAGTGGGTTCATTTAACCAATTGAGTCAATAGAATCAGCTTAGTTCTTCAGATTTCAGCTAGTTCTTCAGACCTAGGGTTCCTAATTCTTATGTAAGCAGTGCAATTGAGATTCTATTGCTTGTATGATATTGTTTACATGTTTTCTTCAGGACCTATGATAGGTATATGTACAGAGTTCAATAACCCTAGCATGTATTAATTTCTTTACTCATAAATTACACTTGTTAGCCAGATATTTCAGTCAGTTATGCTTCAGAATTAGAATGCTATCAGTTTTAGTATTATTATTGCATTCTCAAATTACCAATATTTGATCTATCCAGCATTCCAGTTTCATCCTTTGTTTATGTATTCAATTGAGAGTAGGCTTAGTACTGAGTGGATGAAGGGATGAAGGCTATACTGTCAACTTTAGGATAAGACCTTTAGTAGCAGTCCCTAAGTCTCAGAACCACGGTACCACCGTACGTATGAAAAAGGGTCAGCTGTCAGCTTTAGGCTGGTCACCCTTGTTCCTTGCAGACATTAGTTTAGTGGATCCACATCATAATAGTTTGTACCCTTGGC
The DNA here is from genome assembly GCA_003996215.1 of Jaltomata sinuosa. Taxonomy (NCBI): domain Eukaryota; kingdom Viridiplantae; phylum Streptophyta; class Magnoliopsida; order Solanales; family Solanaceae; genus Jaltomata; species Jaltomata sinuosa. Next base: position 69,760 of record QJPP01000614.1, on the reverse strand, counting down.
AAGGCTTGAACACCCTTCCATCCATGGTTATAGATTGGCCCCACAGCCAGCTCAGCTTAGGGTATGCCGGTTAATAGTAGCTCTCACAATTAGACTCAGCATTACATTGACCTTGTATTCAGTTATTCAGTTCAGCATATCATGTTACGATACTCATGTTTAGTTAATTGGTCACTGCAGTCAGATACTCTTCATTTTATGTTTCAGTATATACTCCTATGTCAGTATTCATGTTTTACAGCTTTGGTTATATATCCTGCATGCTTAGTACATCAGAAGTACTGACACATACTTTTGTGCAACATTGTTTTATGATGTAGGTTCAGGCACTCAACATCCAGACTGCACTTTGTATGATTCTCCAGTCCCCACTTTGCAGCATCAATGGTGAGTCCTCATAGCCCGAGGATGATAGTTTTTCTGGTGAGTCCTCATAGCCCGAGGATGATAGTTTTTCTTTATTCTTTCAATATTATATTCTAGTTTCATACTTTTAGAGTTAGCTGGGGGCTTGTCCCAGCAACTAACTTTAGTTTGCGGCTTTTAGACATAGACTAGAATCAGCTCACGAATATTTCAGTTTACTTTTAGACTTATGACATTTTCAAATATTTATATATATTCAGTCATGTTTGGATTTCTTTTCCAACTCTTATATTATGAATTAGTTAAGTTTTCTGCACAACTTAAATTATTCAGAAACTATCTAGACATGACAGACCATGAGTTAGCTTGGGGTCACTTATGACACTAAGCACCGTGTTACATTCGAGGGTAGCCTCGGGGCATGACAAACTTGGTATCAGAGCCTAAGGTTCAAGTGTCCTAGGATATCTGAAAGCCACGACAAATAGAGTCTTCTTCATGGGTGTGAAGTGCACCACACTTATGGGGAAGGAGCTATGAGATGTAATTAGGAAAAACTTCACTTCATTCTATTCCATCTCGTGCTATAGAGTATGAACTCTATTTAATCTCCTTCTAACTCGTGCTCTACACTTTTCAGAAAAATGCCTCCCAGAAGATCCAACGCAAGGAATCAGCCGGCACCAGCAGCTCTGGTAGACCCTCTGAATGAGCAAGTTACCCATGCTGAATTTAGGGATGCATTTGAAATGCTTGCTCAGGCCATGACTGCTTAGGTCAACCAACAAGTGGTGGAACCAACTCTACCTCAGACCAACACTACTGCAGATAGAATATAAGACTTCACTCGAATGAACCCTCTAGAGTTTCATAGGTCCAAGTCAAAAGAGGATCCACAGGAGTTTCTTGATTACATTCAGAAAGTGATAGAGATTATGGGTGTCACTCCGGTCGAGAGTGCAGACTTAGCCGCTTACCAGCTGAAAGGAGTGGCTTACACTTTGTACCAGCAATGGAAGGAATCCTGTTGTGCTAATGCAGGACCAGTGACTTGGAAAAACTTCAAGACTGCATTTCTGGATAGGTTTTTCCCACTTGAGCTTAAGGAAGCCAAGGTTCAAGAGTTCATTAATCTGAAGTAAGATGATATGAGTGTGCAGGAGTACGCACTCAAATTTACCCAGCTGTCTAAGTATGCTCCATCAATGGTAGCTGACTCCAGAGCCCGCATGAGTAAGTTTATGTCAGGGGTATCCCATGATGTGGTTAAGGAGTGTAAGACTGCTATGCTGGTAAAGGAGATGAATATCTCCAGGTTGGTTACTTACGCTCAACAGATCGAAGAGAAAAGGATTAAGGAAAGGGGAGGAGACAGTAAGAGAGCTAGAACAGGTGACTTTAGTTACTCTCAGAAGAGGTCAAAGAATGGTAACCGCTCTTAATTCTACAAGAAATCTTTAGCTCCAGCCCCATCTTCTGCTAGTGCCCCAGTGCCTAAGTTCAGACAGGACTGATGGGATAGGGCACCAGGCTCTAGGTCCCAAGGTAGTATCACTGGAGGGCGCAGTCATCCAACTTGCAAGAAGTGTGGTAAGAACCACCAGGGTGAGTGTATGGCAGGTAGTGGGAATTCTTTTGGATGTGGCAAGACAGGTCACAAAATGAAGGATTTTCCAGCAACTTCTAAAAAGGGCAAGGATGCTCACCCACAAAATCAGGCTAGTTCTATAGCAGCTCCAACAGGTCGTACAACTCAGCAGGGAGACTTTTCTAATATAGGTGGTGGTCAGAGCCAAAACAAGCTTTATGCTCTACAGGCTCGATAGTACCAGGAAGATTCTCCTGATGTGGTCACTGGTACGTTATGAGTTTTTAATACTGATGTTTATGCATTGTTAGATCCCGGAGCTACACTTTCCTTTATGACTCCTTATATAGAAGTAGACTTTTGTGTCAGTCCAAAAGTCCTCCCAGAACACTTCTCAATCTCTACCCCAGTTGGTGATTTAGTTATAGCTAGATGGGTATACAAAAATTTCCCTGTCACAGTTTCCCAAAAAGTCACCTCAGTCGATCTTGTAGAGTTAGAAATGATTGATTTTGATATCATTTTAGGCATGGAGTGGTTACACTCTTGTTATGCCTAAGTTGATTTTAGAACTAGGATTGTTCATTTCCAATTTCCAAATAAGCCAGTCTTAGAGTGGAAGGGAAATACCACATTGCCTATAGGTCGATTCATCTCTTTCCTTAAGGCTAGAAAAATAATTTCCAAAGGGTATATCTACCGTCTTCTTGGGTTAAGGATTCAAACTCCGAGACTCCAACTCTTGAGTCAATCCTTGTAATGAATGAATTTCCAAATGTATTTCTAGAAGATCTTCCCAGAGTTCCTCCCGAAAGGGAAATTGACTTCAGAATAGATCTCCTTCCAGATATCAAACCTATTTCGATTTGTCCTTACAGAATGGCTCCTAATGAGCTTAAGTAATTGAAAGAATAGTTGAAATACCTTCTAGATAAGGGCGTCATCAGACCAATCATCTCTCTGTGGGGTGCTCCGGTGTTTTTCGTGCGTAGAAGGACGGTTCTCTCCGAATGTGCATCGACTACCGTTAGTTAAACAAAGTCACAATCAAGAATAAGTATCCTATCCCCAGGATTGATGATTTGTTTGACCAGCTTCAGGGTGCCAACTATTTCTCCAAGATTGACCTCAGATCTAGTTATCATTAGATCAAAGTTATAGAATGTGACATTTCGAAGACAACCTTCAGAACTTGGTATGGTCACTATGAATTTGTAGTTATATCTTTTGGACTAACGAATGCTCCTATAGCTTTCTTAGATTTGATGAACATAGTGTTCAAGCAGTACATAGACTTGTTTGTTATTGTCTTCATCGATGATATACTCATATATTCTTCAAGTGAGGAAGAGCATGTAGACCATTTGAGAGTGGTGTTGCAGACTCTCAAAGATTGCCAGTTATTCGCCAAGTTTAGTAAGTGTGAATTCTGGTTGAAGTCTGTTGCTTTTCTTGGTCATATGGTTTCTAGTGAGGGCATCCGAGTTTATTCTCAAAAGATTGAGGCAGTGAAGATCTGGCCCAGACCCACCTCTCTGATAGACGTCAGAAGTTTCTTGGGTTTGGCTAGTTATTACCAGAGGTTTGTTGAGGGATTTTCATCCATAGATTCCCCATTGACCAAGTTGACTCAGAAAAAGTTTAAGTTTCAGTGGTCAAATGATTGTGATAAGAGTTTCCTAGTGTTGAAGACCAGGTTGACTATAACTCCCATTTTAACCTTGCCAGAGGGTTTAGACGATTTTGTGGTGTATTGCGATGTGTCCAGAGTCGACTTGGGTTGTGTTCTGATGCAGCTTGGTAAGGTCATAGATTATGTATCCAGATAGCTTAAGATTCATGAAAAGAATTACCCTACTCATGACCTTGAGCTTGCAGCAGTTGTTTTCGCTCTAAAGGAGACACTACTTGTATGGTGTTCATATAAATATGTTCACCCAGAAAAAGTTGAATCTTTGTTAGAGAAGGTGCCTTGAATTCCTCAAATATTATGATATGAATGTGCTCTACCATTAGGGTAAAGCCAATTGGTGGTTGATACCCTCAGCAAACTGTCCATGGGTATTGTCTCCCATATTGACGAAGAAAAGAAAGAGTTAGGGAAGGATGTTTATAGGCTTGATCACCTAGGAGTTTGCCTCATTGATACAACATATGGTGGTGTGATAGTACAGAAATGGTCAGAATCTTCTTTGGTAGCGGAAGTGAAAGATAAACAAGACAATGATCCCATATTGCTTCAGTTGAAAGGTGCAGTTCATCAGCAAAGGGTACATGTTTTCTCCAATGGGGGAGATGGTGTGCTTCATTACCAGGGTCACTTATTTGTTCCTAATGTGGATGAGTTGAGACAGTAGATCCTCACATAAGCCTATAGATCCAGATATTCCATTCATCCTAATGCCACTAAGATGTACTCTGATCAGCGGGAAGTCTATTGGTGGAACGGCATGAAGAGGGACATTGCAGATTTTGTAGCAAAGTGTCCCAATTGTCAGCAGGTTAAGGTAGAACATCAGAAACCAAGAGGTGTGACTCAGGATATTAACATTCCTACTTGGAAGTGGGAAGTGATCAATATGGATTTAATTACGGGTTTACCTCATACTCGCAGACATCACGACTACATTTGGGTGATTGTGGATAGGATGACCAAGTCAGCCCATTTCCTAGCAGTTAAGACTAAAGATTCAGTAGAGGAGTATGCTAGACATTACGTTAGCGAGAGAGTAAGGTTGCATGGGGTTCCTTGTCTATCATATCATATAGGGGTCCTCAGTTTACATCTCATTTGTGGAAGTCTTTTTAGAAAGGTCTTGGTATTCAGGTAAATCTCAACATAACATTTAATCCATAGATGGATGGTCAGGCAGAGCGTACCATTCAGACCTTAGAGGATATGTTGAGGGCTTGTGTTATCAATTTCAAGGGTAGTTGGGATGATCACCTACCTCTCATTAAGTTCTCCTATAATTATAATTTCCACCCCAATCAGATGGCCGCATATGAGGCACTTTATGGGCATAGATGTAGGTCATCGGTTGGTTAATTTGAAGTAGGTGATGCAACCTTGATTGGAACAGATTTGGTTTATGAGGCCATGGAGAAAGTTCAGCTAATTAGAGAAAGGTTAAAGACAGCTCAAAGTCGTCAGAAGTCCTATGCAGATGCGGAGAGAAGGGACTTAGAATTTGATATCAATGATTGGGTCTTCCTGAAAGTGTCACCCATGAAGGGTGATATGAGATTTGTCAAGAAAGGGAAGCTACGTCCCCGATATGTAGTCCTTTACAAGATTCTGAACGGGATTGGTAATGTGGCTTATGAGTTAGAGTTGCCAGTAGAATTAGCAGCAGTTCATCCAATTTTCCATGTATCATTGTTGAAGAAGTGTGTTGGTGATTTGACATTGATTGTGTCCTTAGAGAGTATGGGTGTGAAGGATAGCCTCAGCTATGTGGAGGTTCCAGTTGAAATTCTTGACCATCAGGTTCGTAAGTTGAGAAATAAGGAAGTCACTTTGGTGAAAATTTTGTGGAGGAACCAGTCAGTTGAGGGAGCTACTTAGAAAGCGAAAGAAGTCATGATGGACATGTATCCTCACCTCTTTCTTTTATGACTCAGTTTCAGCTTGAGGTAATAGTTACTATCTAGTCCCTCAGTTTCCTATTATGCATGTCAGTCTTAGTATCATGTTTTCCTAACTATTCCAGTATTTTCAACATGCTTTCATGTCCTTAGAACTAGACGCAGTCAGATACCAGCCTCTAGTATTCAGTTGGTAGGGATTGCAACTTTCCCTACAAACTCAACTTAGTTAGTCTTCATTCGAGGATGAATGATCCCAATAGGGGGATATTGTAAGACCCTAGAATTCAGACCAGCATTCAAAACCCAGAACTCAGAAAAAAATTCATCTTCAGGAAAGCCCCACGAGCAGACCCATGGGTTTTGTGGATACGACAGCCAATCGGGGTTCCCATGGGAAAATCCCAGAGGCCCTACCAGGATAACTCATCCAGATGGGGGTTCCCACGAGTGTCAAAGGTCCGACGGGCTGTGGGGCATCCCGTAGGAAACCACCAGTGCCCATCCCAGCCTTCTTAGTCTGGACGGGAAATCACCCCGGTTGTCGTAGATACGACGGGCCATGGGATCCGTCGTGGGGAATGTCTAGAGGACCAACCCCAGCCTGGTCCATTTCGATTCCGAAGCCGACGGGACATCGCAGGTCCAACACCCATCGGGTAGCCTGTATGGTGGAGGATTTTCTGCAATTTCTGTTTTAAGTTAGGGACTTTTGGGTCTTTTTCCAACTCATTTAAACTCCGATTCTAAGTCGTTTTAGGGGTAATCAAAGGGATTTTTATGCTTTTTCCCTTATAACTCCTACACTAAATCGTTACTTAGAAAATTCTAAAAGAAAAGAAGCATTTCCTCTCAAGAACAAGCATGAGGGTTTTCTTCAAGTTCATCCCCAAATCCAAAAGTTCAATCGTAGAATCTTCTTCCATGTATGTGGGATTTCATTAGTGGGTTCCTTTCACCCATTGAGTCCCTAGACTCAGCTTATTTCTTCAAATTTCAACTAGTTCTTCAGACCTAGGGTTCCTAATTCTTATGTAAGCAGTGCAATTCAAATTCTATTGCTTTTATGATATTGTTTACATGTTTTATTGGGGACCTAGGATATATATATGCACAGAATTCAGTAACTCTAGCATGTGTTAATTTCAGTACTCATAAATTACACTTGTTAGCCAGATAATTCAGTCAGTTATGCTTCAGAATTAGAATGCTATCAGTTTCAGTATTATTATTGCATTCTCAGAAAATTACCAGTATTTGAGCTATCTAGCATTCCAATTACATCCTTTACTTATGTATTCAGTTGGGAGTAGGCTTAGTACCGAGTGGATAAAGGGATGAAGGCTCTGCTGTCAGATTTATGCTGAGACTTTTAGTAGCAGTCCCTAAGTCCCAGAACTACGGCGCCACTGTAGATATGAAAAGGTGTCAGCTGTCAGCTGTCAGCTGTCAGCTTTAGGCTGGTCACCCTTGTCCCTTGCGGATATCAATTTAGTGGATCCACATCAGAATAGTTTGTACCCCTTGCAAGGTATGAACACCCTTCCATCCAGGGTTACAGATTGTCCCCACAACCAGCTCAGCTTAGGGTATGTAAGTTAATAGTATCTCCGATTGTTAGTCTCAGCATTACATTGACCTTGTATTCAGTTGTTCAATTCAGCTTAGCATGTTACAATATTCATGTTCAATTACTTGGTCACTGCATTCATATACTTTTCAGTTCATGTTTCAGTATATACTCTTATGTCAGTATTCATGTTTTGCAGTCCCTAAGTCCCAGAACTACGGCGCCACTGTAGATATGAAAAGGTGTCAGCTGTCAGCTGTCAGCTTTAGGCTGGTCACCCTTGTCCCTTGCGAATATCAATTTAGTGGATCCACATCAGAATAGTTTGTACCCTTGGCAAGGTATGAACACCCTTCCATCTAGGGTTACAGATTGTCCCCACAACCAGCTCAGCTTAGGGTATGTAAGTTAATAGTATCTCCCATAGTTTGACTCAGCATTACATTGACCTTGTATTCAGTTGTTCAATTCAGCTTAGCATGTTACAATATTCATGTTCAATTACTTGGTCACTGCATTCAGATACTTTTCAGTTCATGTTTCAGTATATACTCTTATGTCAGTATTCATGTTTTACAGATTTGGTTATATATCCTGCATGCTCAGTACATCCAAAGTACTGACGTATACTTTTGTTCTACATCATTTTATGATGTAGGTTCAGGCACTGAGCATCCAGATCGCGCTTAGTATGATTCCCCAGTCCCCACTCAGCAGCATCAGTGGTGAGTCCTTATAGCCCAAGGATGATAGTTTATATTTATTCTTTCATTATTATATTCTTGTTTCAGACTTTTAGAGTTAGTTGGGGGATTATCCCATCAACTCACTTCAGTTAGAGGCTTTCAAACATAGACTAAAATCAGCTGTTGAGTATTTCAGTTTACTTTTAGACTTATCACATTTTAAGATATTTATATATATTCAGTCATGTTTGGATATCTTTTCCAACACTTATATTATGAATCAGTTAAGATTTCCGCACAACTTAAATTTATTAGAAATTATCTAGACATGGCAGACCATGGGTTAGCTTCGAGTCACTTGTGACACTAAGCATCGTGTTACATCCAGGGGGTAGCCTCGGGGCGTGATAGGTTTGGGTTGTGTTTTGATGCAACATGGTAAGGTGACTGCTTATGCTTCTAGACAGCTCAAGATTCATGAGAAGAATTACCCAACTCATGATCTTGAGTTAGCAGGGGTGGTTTTTGCTTTGAAGATTTAGAGACACTACTTGTATGGTATCCATGTGGATATGTTTCCCAACCATAAGAGCCTTCAGTATGTGTTCACTCAGAAGGAATTGAACCTTTATCAAAAAATATGGCTTGAGCTTCTTAAGAATTTCGATATGAGTGTGCTTTACGATCCGGGCAAGGCCAATGTAGTGGCTGATGCAGTTAGTAGGTTGTGTATGGGTAGTGTGTCTTCGGTTGAGGATGGAAATAAAGAGTTGGCCAAGGATGTTCATAGACTTGCTCGGTTAGGAGTTCGCCTTACGGATTTGGTGGATGGTGGTGTTATCATTTAGAATGGTTATGAATCATCTTTGGTAGTTGAAGTGAAGAAAAAACAAGACAGTGATCCCATTTTGCACCAGTTGAAGGGTGCAGTCCATCAGCAGAGGGAAGAGGTTTTCTCACAAGAGGGAGATAGTGTTCATCGATATCAGGGTCTATTATGTGTTCCTAATATAGATGGGTTGAGACAACATATTTTGATGGAGGCTCATAGCTCCTGGTATTCTGTTCACCCTGGTGCAACCAACATGTACTTTGACCTACAGGAAGTCTGTTGGTGGAAGTGCATGAAGAGGGACATAGCAGATTTGGTGGCTAAGTGTCCCAACTGTCAACAAGTGAAGGTGGAACATCAACGACTGGGTGGTATGACTCAGGATATTAATCTTCCTACTTGGAAATAGGAAGCTATCAATACGGACTTCATTACAGGCTTACCACGTACTCGTAGGCAGCACGATTCTATTTGGGTGATCATTGATAAGTTGACTATATTAGCCCACTTCTGGGCTGTCAAGACTACAGATTCAACAGAGGATTATGCCAGACTCTACATTCATTAGATAGTCTGATTGCATGGGGTTCCATTTTCTATCATTTCAGATAGGGGTACTCAGTTTACATCCCAGTTTTGGAGGCTATTTCAGAAGGGTCTTGGTACTCAGGTAAAATAGCACATCTTTTCACCCACAAATGGATGGTCAGGTGGAGCATACTATTCAGACCTTAGAGGATATGTTGAGATCTTATGTGATTGATTTCAAAGGTAATTAGGATGATCACTTAACTCTTATCAAGTTTGCCTACAAAAATAGCTTCTAGCATCCAAATGGCTCCCTATGAGGCACTTTATGGTGGAGGTGTAGATCTCCTATTTGTTGGTTCGAGGTAGGTAAAGTGGCTCTGATTGGTCCAGATTTAGTTCACAATACTATGGAGAAAGTTCAGATCATAAGGAAGTGGTTGAAGACCGCTCAAAGTCGATAGAAATCATATGCAGATGTGAGAAGGAGAGAGTTGAAGTTCGAGGTGGATGATTGGGTATTTCTGAAGGTGTCACCCATGAAGGGTGTGATGATCTTTGGTAAGAAAGGGAAACTTAGTCCCTGCTATGTAGGTCCCTACAGGATTATGATGAGAGTTGGTAGTGTTTCTTATGAGTTAGAGTTGCCAACAGATCTTGAAGCGGTTCATCAAGTTTTCCATGTTTTCGTGTTGAAGAAATGTGTTAGTGATTCGACCTTGATTGTACCCTTGGAGGATGTGAGTGTGAAGGATATCCTTACTTATAAAGAAGTTCCCATTGAGATCCTTGATCGTCAGATTCGGAGGTTGAGGAACAAAGAAGTCACTTTGGTGAAAGTCCTTTGGAGGAATCAGTTAGCTGAGAGAGCTACTTGGGAAGCAGAAGCAGCCATGAAAGCCAAGTATTCTCATCTCTTTTCTTTCGATCCAGTTTCAGCTTGAGGAAATAGTTTCCTCCTTAGTATTTCCCTCCGATCCTAGTACATTAGTTTTTTTTTCTCATGATCCTAGCATGCACTAATATTTTCCAAAGATAGTTCAGTCATGTTTTAAGTTAAAAGCTCCATTTTCATGCTTATTCTATAGTTTTCATGTTTTGTTGGTTGGTTTGGATGTTTTCTCTCCAGTTTTCCTTACTTAATCTTTATTTGAGGAAGAATGATCCCAACGGGGGGATATTGTAACACCCCAGAATTTGAATTAGCTTTTCAACTTAGAATCCTTTAAAAAAATTGAAGATTCACGGGATCACGTGCCCAGACAGGGAGTCATGCACTGAACCACGAATCATGGAAAGGACTCATCAAACCAGTCTAGCAGACCATCCTCAGGTCTGAGAACCAAGACTGGGTTTCACAGTTCATGGATGGTTCCACAGGTCATGGAACCAGTCTATGAAACTCAGACTGAGGATAGGCAATTCCTTCAGCAACCACGAATGGTTTTTACGACTCATGGATGGTTCCATGAGCCATGTTGTTAACCCGTAGAACCATGTTCCATAATTGGTCTTTTAGATTAGGAACCACGAGTCATGGTTCAGTTTTATGACTCGTGGACTACCCTCGTGAAACCTGAAGCCGCAGTTTTAAGGTGTTTTTGTAAATTAAATCCATGAGTTATTTTGGTAATTTCCCACCCTTTTAACTACTAAGTAAGATTGTTTTAGACTCTTTTAGTAGGGTTTCATCCCTAATTAGCCTAAGTTCCCTCCCAAACTCTCATTCATCTTCAAAAGTGGAAATTGTCTCTCAAGCTTCAAGCTCCAAGTTTTAATCCCTCCCATTCTAGGTTAAAAAGCTTCAATTCAGGTATGTGGGTATTCAATAAGGGATTCCTTTCACCCTTATGACCAAAACCCCCAAGTTTTACTTTGATTTATGAATTTATGAGTTAGAGTTGTTGCCCAAATTTGAGAAAATTTTATGTATTCAGTTTTAAAGCATCAATTCATGGTTTCTCATCCCTTACCCGTGATTTATTTGAGATTCCTTAAGTGTTTTCAAAAGCCCATGCATTGAGAATGAATTCTAGTATGATTTTACTAAATTGCATGTTTTCAAGTAAAAATTGGCATGTTTAGATAACATGACCTCAAGTATTATGAAATTGCATGCCAAATTCTTCAAGTTATGAATTTAGAAGAAAGAATATGTTTTGAATTATGGCTATGCGAAGCTTTAAGACTTATGAATTGAGATTGGCATGACATTAGATATGTCCTTATTCTTTTAAATCAGTTTTGGCATTAGATATGTTACAAATATTATATGAGTTATATGTATGTTTTTGGGAGTAGTACTTAACACCGAGTTAGACAGGGTGAGAGTACCCTAAGTCCCAAAACCACATACCTCCATAGGTTGTTAGCCCCTCAGTTGGGCATTAGAACTAATGATCACGCCAAGCTATGACTTTATACCCTGGCAAGGTATATTGGGCCCCCTCAATGGGGCAGATACATCGGATTACATGTAGCTCACATGGTCTATATCGGTTAGAGAACCTCCCACAAAAATAGTTTCAACCTTTTAAATGTATTGACTCTTTGTCTTCAGACTTCAGAATTTCCACTATTACTTATGGTTTGTAGATGTGTTTTATCTTATGATATTGCATTGTGTCTTTCCACTGCAGCTTTTACTATCATAGCATGATTTTAATTTCAAGGTACCTTTAGCATATTTCACTCCAGATTTTGCATATATCGCATACTTAGTACATCCAATAGTAATGATGCATATTTTATGATGCATCCTATTATGATGCAAATTCAGGCTCTCAATCTCAGACTCGTGCCTAGAGGATAGCAGGTTTCCCAGCTTCGAGTTGTGAGTCCTCATCCTTCGAGGACTAGTATCATCTTAGTTACTTTTATGGTTTTCTTCTTAGTATTTGGAGTTAGTTGGGGTTTTGTCCCAACAACTCATTATTCAGTCCAGAGGCTTCTCTGACCATGTTAGAGATTATGTATTTGAGGTTTCAGATTCTATTATGTTTAGACCTTAATCTATTGACTATTCAGTTTGCCTATCCCTTCAATTTATTACTTCCGCTAAGTTTATCTATGTTTGTTTAAGTCATGCTAATACCAAGGGTTAACTTAGGACCACTTGTGATCCCGGGTCCCATGTTACGTCTAGGGGTAGCTTTTGGGCATGAAAAGTATGCTCTCACTCTGAAATCCCAACGTTGATGAAAGCACTGAAGCAACAGGAATAGAAGCCTCGACATCACCCACTGTGATACTCATCCAAGGCATATGAGAAGGAATGAAACAAATGAATCGATAGAGCCAGGGACGCTCGATAAGGAGCCAAGAAGATGGAATTTTTCCTAACAATTCCCTGTAGCCTCCCGCAAATAGGATACAGATGTCATCGTATTGATCCGCGAGACTCTACTTAGACACTTTCTCTTGTACCAATGATACCGGAGAACCTAGAGTTGTGATACCAATCTGTTACTATTTTATTTCTCAGGTCATGATTGCACCTATAACCCCCTAGTAGGCGAACCAATCCTCATAGCCTTGAATGGTTAGTAATGGGCTACTACCTAAATCGACATGCACAATAAGCAAAAATAATCGAAAGCAGATATAATAAATAACAACGTGGAAGCAAATAACCTGAAATATATAAACAACGAAACTACACCAACCCCAAGACTTGGTATCGATAGTACAGGAGCTTCTAATAGAATACAAGTGCTAGAAGTAACAAAATAGAATATATAACTCTCTGAATAAATAGAGAGTAACAGAGCCAAAAGATAAGATGTGATTAAGCCCCAGTCGTTAGGCTCTCACCCTAGTCTCGAATATCAAAAAGTTGCACGAGTCTCCACGCGGTCAATGGTGAAATCTCAAACTAATATCTACACCAAAAAGATGCAAAAGTGTAGTATGAGCACCAATTTCTAAGCATCAAGTACCCAGTAGGCATCATCAGCCGACTGAGCGCATATAAGATATAAAAATAGTAACTAGTAGATAGCAAAGATTCAGTCACAGAAGCAAAAGATAAAGCACATGGAAACTAGCACGGATAGAAGTCAACAGGAAATTACAAACAAGTTATGCTAGCCAAAGAAGATATATATATAACACTGAACATAGGTGAAGAAAATAAGAAAGCACCTGGAGTCCTTGCAACAACAAGTTACAAAAAAGAGAGAGTTTCAAAAGTTAGCAGTATACCTGTAAGCTCAAGTAAAAAGGGAAGGAATGAAAGAAAGTAACATAATCATTCTATAGGAAATATAATTAACAGAATCAAGCCACACACCCAACTTCACGATAAGAACATACAAGTATCAGTCCTATAAGTGCAACCCTGGAATGGAATAACCTAAGCCACAAGGAACCGAAATACACTAATCAGAACCACGATAAAGGATAGTTCCCACTAGCTCACAAGTGCTCAGAAGGCCACATAAATAGTGCCTCAATCAATAAACGACTCACTAATCCACCAACGACCAAAGGCCAAATAATCACAGCCTCAACAGGCTAGAAACCACTAAACCACCAGTAATCAAGGCCATAAGAAGCTCTATAATACTACTAGAGTAATATAATCTACCTACAGTCCCAATGGCCGCCCATACAACTGAGGAACATAATGAAGTGAAAACAAACCCTTCGGCATCCCATACTACCAGAGCGTAGACTAAGCAAATAACAAACAAGGGTGGAATCCAAATACAATATGCATGATGATGTGATATGATAAAACTGGTGTGATAGAAGAATTGCATGTGACCTATCTCTAGTACCTACAAGGCCCAATAGAGGCAAGATCCATGGAACGGACTCCCTCGAGTACCTCAACTCCACCGTACACCCTTTCTCTAGCACACTCAACATGTATCCCCTGGACTAGATCGACAAGTTCCATGGAGGTTAACTGCCCAGAGTGTGTTCAGGTCTAGATCAATAGTCTGAATCTTGTAGTACGTGCCTAGAATTGAATCGAGTCTAAATCAGTAGTAGTAATCTCAAAATCCTAACAAATTATGCCCAAAACATAATTGGGTCTAAATTAGTAGTAAAACAAGTTTAGCACTCGGCCCCACTGAGTCTAGAATCATCTCAAAATCAGTAGTAAAATAGATCTAGCGCTCGGCCCCGCCGAGTCTAATGTAAGTGTGAAAACTTGTGGTAAAATACTCATAATATCCTCTTTACTCCAAGAGGTTTCAAACCCTTTCATAGTCATTTTACCGAAAATGGGTCCTCGGGGAGATGCAAAGTTTAGAAAAAAGCATTTATAGTAGGCTCGAACCCAAAATAGTAGTAAAACATGTAGAAAATCCTTTGCATGAATGATATGCTCGCAAACAATATATTATCCCAATGGCTCACAAACATTCCTATCGGCCCTGTACAGGCACAAACAGATCTACAACATAGATAACCAGCCTGAAGTAATATCTAGATGTCCGAGACTCACGAACATTCCCAAGTATCACACCATCTATGGTCCAGAGGCATATACAAACGCCACACAGGTCCACAAGGGTAATATTACAATACTATAAGGATTAGTAGAAAAAGCATAAGAAATAAATGAACCAAATAGACGGACAAGGTCTGGGGGTACGAACATAGAAAACCAACCCAAGGATACTAATTAATGCAGTTATAGCCTATATACGCAGAGTCTAGGTAGGAAAGACCGTAAACTACCTATCTTCCGATGACTACCTGTTGGAACGATGTGTCTAAGCTCAAACTGCTCCAAGAATCCCCAAATCATGAACAAAATATAAAAAAAATATTTTACGCATCAATACAAAGCCAATGATACCAATAATGCTAGAAACATAGCCGGGTTGAAATCCAGGTCACAAGCGATCCCATGGGCCCCACAACCCAAATCCAAAAATGATGGGGCACATGATGAGCACCACAATCCCAAGAGTGCCTGCTCAAAGAATTAAAGGACTTGGACCAGAATTTGGGGCTAAAATAGCCGACCAATTAAGAGAAATCAAAGGGGGAATCAAAGGGATTTTTACGGGAAATTGTCAAGGAAACTTACCAGGTTAAGGTCAGGAAAACAACCACTAATCGATGATAATACTTCTCCAAGAATTTGGATGAGCGAGGTGAAGAAATAGGTTTTTGGAGCTGGTTTTAATGGTGGAAACGAAATTGGTTTGAAATGAATTGAAAAAGAAGAAGCTGGCAAGATATAAGTTGCCAGCGCTTCCATGCGCATATGGCTTGGGGATGCGTACGTGGCCATGCACATGCGGTAGGAGCATGTGCAAGCATAGGCCAGGTGCTTTCCAGGCTATGCACTGCCCAGTGCGAACGCGGCCCAGGTGACACATAGGTGGAGGCCAAGAGGGAGACGGATGGCTAGTGCTTTAGCGCGCACGCAGCCATTCCCACTCATGGGCTATGGACATGCTGGTGCTTCAACAACCATCAGCAATAAGACAAGCCTAGAATTTCTCGGATGGACCATCGAGAATGCGTCTGGGGTATCGCAAACACAAACGAGCTTAGCTATTCAACTAGAAATGGTGTTCTGAACTTAACAAAATTGATAATAATTCCATCGGAGGTCGATTTAACAAAAAGTGATCCCCCCTGCGCCTAAAATCAACCTTTAGGCTAACTATTCTAAAATCAAACTTAAGGGCCGAAATCAAGTCTGAAAGCCTAGAGACCTAAACCAATGGTCCTTTTAGCCTAAACTCGACATTTTGGAGCTAACAACGCTGATGGAATTTCCATATAAGGCCATATTCTCCAAATGTTGACCAAAGTCAACCAAACAAGCCCAACTGGCTTGAAAACATAGAACGAGTGAGAATTCCAAGCTGAAAAGCTCCCAAAGGTCCAACTAGACCAAAGTCCACATTCTAGAGCTAATGGAACAATTAGAATTCGATTCTGAGTATCATTACCAAGAATGTTGACCAAAGTCAATAATTCCCTAAGTTAAAGCTCTGAAACAGGGAAACGACCATAAAGACCAAACAAATGGCCCGGGCACCAAACTACTGGTCTCAGCAAGCCATAAATGAGTTGGAGCCACTATAGGCAAGCTCTAATAGTACAAAAAAGGTGAATACACATAAATAACCGAAAGGGTCATTACATCCAGCCTCAAGTTTGAGGCTTCATTCAAATTTAGGTTTAATATCTTTAGTGCCTAAAGTACCTTGTGCTCTAATTCAACCAGAAAATGAAAAGCCTTCCCTAACACCAACTGATAGGGGGACATACCTATTGGCATTTTAAAAGTTGTCTGGTATGCCCATAGAGCATCATCAAGCCTCTTAGACCAGTCAGTTCAATTGGAATTCACTATCTTTGCAAAAATAGTCTTGATTTATCTATTTGAAACATCAACTTGACCACTCGTCTGGGGGTGATAGGGAGTAGCCACTTTATTCTTGACCCCTTATTTGTCCAACAATGCATTGAACACTTAATTACAAAAGTGAGATCCACCATCACTGATAATATCCCGCTGAGTGTCAAATCTGGAGAATATTTTGTTCTTCACAAATGCAGTTACACTCTTTCTTTCATTGTTGGGAAGTGCAATAGTTTTCACCCACTTAGACACATAGTCCATAGCACTAAAAATGTACTTCTACCCATGTGAATTGACAAATTGCCCCATGAAATTGATGCCCCATACATCAAATAGCTCTATCTCAAGGATTGGAGTCATCGAATGCTCATGCTTTCTAGATATGTTCCCTTGGAGTTGGCACTAATCACAGGACGTGATATAGTCAATGGCGTCTTGATGGAAGCTGGGCCAATAATACCCACTCTAAAGTACTTTTGGTGCAGTTCTGATAGTGCCATAATGTCCACCATATGGCAATGAGTTACATGCCTCAATAATGTACAACATCTCAGCCTCAGCCACACACCTCTGAATCATATTATCAGCATAAATCCAGAACAAGTATGGCTCATCCCAATAGAATTCCTTCACATCATGGAGGAACTTCCTTCTTTGGTAAAAGTTTAGATCTTCAGGAATCATATCACTCGCCAAATAATTTGCAAAATCAGTGAACCATGGAATGAGGTCTTAAGTGACTGCCAACACCTGTTCATCAGGAAATTCTTGATTAATCTCAAGTTATGTCTCCCTTCTTGCTCAAACCTAGACAAATAATCCACAACCTAATTTTTTGAACCTTTTCGATCCTTCACTTTAAAATCAAACTCTTGCAACAAAAGGACCCATTTGATATGCCTAGGCATTGCATATTTCTTTTCCATAAGATACCAGATAGTTGCATGTCACTATCTTGGTACCCAACAAATAAGATATGAACTTCTCAAATGCATAAACCACAGCTAACAACTTCTGCTTAGTAATAGTATAGTTCCTCTGTGCCACATTCAATGACTTGCTGGCATAATAGATAGGGTGAAAAATCTTCTGCCTTTACTGTCCCACAACAACTCCTAAGGCTAAAACACTAGCATCACATATCAACTCAAAAGGCTGGGACCAATCTATCTAAATAATGATAGGAGCTAATGTTAACTTCTCTTTCAAGCATTCAAAAGCCTTCAGACATGCTTCATCAAATTAAAGTTTATCTCTTTTTCCAACAATTTGCACAATGGATTCGCAATCTTTGAGAAATCTCTTATAAATCACCTGTAGAACCCAGTATGCCCAAGAAAGCTACAAACACCCTTTACCAAAATTGGAGGAGGCAATCTGGAAATGACTTTAATCTTTGCTTTGTGCACCTCTATTTCTCTTTAGGAGATCTTATGTCCCAACACTATACCTTCTTTCACCATGAAGTGGCACTTCTTCCAGTACAACACAAGGTTAGTCTCTTCGCACAATTTTAGCACTTTTGCCAAGTGATCAAGGCAAGCTTCAAAGGATTCACCTACAACTGAGAAGTCATCCATGAAGATCGTGATCGTTTCTTCCACCATGTTAGTAAAGATAGATGTCATGCACCTTTGAAAGGTGGCAGATGCATTACACAAACCAAATGGCATCTTCCTTAACACAAAAGTACCATAAGGACAAGTGAAGGTGGTATTATCTTGATCTTCTGAGAAATTGAAACATGGTTACAATCTGAACCCATCAAGAAATTAATATCACCCTCTACCTGCAAGTCTGTCAAGCATCTGGTCCTTGAATAGCATAGGAAAGTGGTCCTTCTAGGTCCTGAAGTTCAACTTCATGTAATCCATACAAACTTTCCATCTTGTGATGGTACAAATATGAATCAACTCATTTTTACTACTGGGGACAACAATCATCCCTCTTTTCTTAGGAACACACTGGACAAGACTCACCCACTTGCTGTCAGAGATAGGAAATACAACACCAAATTCTAGCCACTTAATGATCTCTTTTTCCACTACTTCTTGTATGGGCGAATTTAACCTCCTTTGGTGTTCAACGCTTAGGGTGTAATCTTATTCTAGTTGAATCTTATGGGAGAAAAATACCTGCCGGAATCCTAAAAATATCAGTGATGGTCCACCCAATAGCCCTCTTGTACAACCACATGATAGATACTTGATCTTTAAGTTGAGATTCAAGCAAACTAGAAAAATAATAATCAGTAAAGTGTCGTGAGGCCCTAAAAATACATATTGCAAATATGCTAGGAGAGGCTTAAACTCAAGAACTTGCGACTATTTAATGGAGGAATTGTCTAAAAGAGTCTCACTATTTTTCATGTCTAGATCCAAATTTTGAGGAGCATAAGAATATGAACCTTGACCATATAGTAGATTGACTGTCTCCTCATAATCATCCGAATCCTGAACATCCAAATTTATAACAATGGTTGCTAATGTTTCAATGGTGAATTTCTCTTCCACAGACATATCTACTACATAATCAATAGTGTCAATCACAGAGATGACACTCATATATCTGGGCTGCTTCATAGATTTGCACACATTGAAAACCACTTCTTCATCATTCATCCTGAACCTCAACCCACCATACTCCATATTAACCAGTGCTCTTCTAATAGCCAAGAATGGTCGCCCCAATATAGTAGGGACCTCAAAATCAACCTCACAGTCCAAAATCACAAAGTCAGCTAGAAAAATGAAATCAACAACCTTGACCAAGACATCATGTAATATTCCAACCAGCTTCTTGATTGTCCGATCTTCCATCAATATCTGCATAGTAGTTGGTTTGGGGGCTCCTAAGCCCAAATTATGATATATAGCTATATAGCAAGTGGCATAAGATTAGTATTCACACCAAGATCATATAGCACTTTTGCAAAATTATAGGCCCCAATTGTACAAGGAATGGTGAATGCTTTAGAATCCTCCTTTTTCTCCACCAAAGAACGTGATGGTGCATGTTGTCTGCAGGTTCAAAACTTACTGTCCTCTTCTTTGTCACCAAGTCTTTCATAAATTTTGCATAACCAAGCATCTTCTCTAGGGCCTCTACTAGTTAGATATTCATGGATAGATGTTTTAACATAGTAATAAACTTGCTAAACTTGCCGTCTTCTACTTTCTTCTTTTCCCTATAGGGAAATTGAGGAGGTGGCATAGGAATAGGGGTCAAAGTTTGAGGAACCACCTTTTCTTTCCCTTTTGAATTAGAAACTTCTGCTATCTCAACTAGAGCTTTACCGGTTTCTTATTTCTGAGCCACAACTGTCGGTCTGTCACTATCAGTAGTGTCTTGCTCCTCTCCATCCTTATTTACCATTACCCAAATATTTATAAGAACTTTCTTTTTAGGCACCTCAAGTTCAACAACTTTTTCTACTTCATCCACTAACACTTACCACTTCGGGTGGTAACTGCCATATATTACCCGTCATTTCTCAGATTTAGTATGGTGTCAATAAGTAAAGTACCTTTCTATCATGGATTAATTATTGTAGATATCTTTCTGAATTGTTGCTCAAGATGCTTAATGGGAGTATAATATGACCTAACCTCCTATTTCATTCTAGATAGTTCACCACATATCTCCTTGATCCCAGACTTATTAATTTAGATCTATCCAGTAAAGCCTTTAACATGTCTTAAAATTTTGAACCGGAGGTCTCATTAGCTAACAGTTGATTTTTTGAAGCACCAGGAGGCACATACACACCATTGCAATTGTTTTTGTATCCATATTTATCTCTGTGATTTCCTTAATCTTTGTCGCGCCTCTGATTATTATTATCCCTATAGTTGTTCTGACGTTGATTCCACTCCATATGCTAAGAATCTTATCCAGCACCTTGGGCAGTCAGACTAGAACCCACTGCCTGATCATCAAGAAACTTTTCTTCTTCCTCTAAGGTAAATAGTACTCCTCTGGTTGCGGTGATTTGCCTCATGAACATACAACATTGACTTTTTAAGTATCCTACTTTACAATAATCTTTATGAACAAGTCAATCTGTGTTTTCATATGAGACATCTCCTGATCTCATGCTTCATCCTTCGCTAGGTTTGCTGCAGACTTGCTAATATATTGTGCAGTACCAACTACTTTATTCTCTCCTATTTGCCATGCTCTATTAGTCCTAGTCAATTAGTCAAGAAGTATTTTAGCTTTAGAATATGTGTTCATCATCATGGTACCCCTAATAATATTATCAGCAAGAGACTTATTTGCTGAATCTAATGATCTACAAAAACTCTAGATTAGCACATTGTTAGGAAGACCATGTTGTGGGCACTACTTAATCTTTTTTTTGAATCTCAACCATGCTTCATGCAATGCTTCTTCTTGGAACTATCTGAAATTTATAATCTCATCCCTCAATTTCAGCGTCTGGGATAGTAGAAAGAATCTATCAAGAAATATCTAAGTCATCTCTTTCTAGGTGGTGATTGAGTCTACTGGTAGCTCATTCAACCATGTAGTAGCTTTACTAGTCAGAAAAAAGGGGAAGAGCCGGATCCTGATGGCCTCTTGAGAGACACTTGGAAGCCTGCAAGCCTTACAAACTCCAACAATGGTTAGCAAATGTTGGTTTGGATCATCAATCACTAGGCCTCTGAAGGTTCCTTTAATCTGAAGTAGGTTTACCATGGTGCTAGTACATCAAATTTAGCATTGGGGCCGAGTGGGGGCAGCATGATCACACTAGTAAACCATTCAAGCTCTAGGTTATCATCTTGTTTAGCTTCGACTTCTACCCTAGCATACCGCGCAAGGTTTGGATTTTGTGGCTGAAAAGCGGCAGCGGCATGTGCATTTTAAGCTTTATCAATGACAACATCATCTCTAGATGGATCAACATCAGGGGGTTTTAAACATTATATGCCAAGGAACGACAAGAAGCATCAATAGCTTACTACCTAGCCTGAGCTTCTCTTAGTGCTTTTTGTACTGCTTGATCCATAGCCTCTAAAGAAAACAAAAACAACAAATAAAATAAAATAAGAAATAAGGACAAGAAGAAATATACACTAAAGACAAATTCTAAATTTTATTCTCCGGCAATGGCGCCATAATTTGATACGCAAAAATTACATCTTTTTTATAATGTATAAAGTAGTCATTGTAAAATATAGAACCCAATGAGGTTGGGGTTGAATCCCACACAGAATATGGTGACTACTATATCAGTAGTGAATATTCAACACGTAACTGTTATTCCTAAGGGGGGTTTGCAGAAATAAGTAAAAGTAAGCAATTGTTTATGCGTTAATAGTAACCAGATGTTTGCAAAGTAATTTGTGTTGTGTTTAATGATTTATAAAAAATTAGGATTGTGTTCCCCATGATTTCATAACTTAGTAAGTATCTGCAACTAGTGATCTATCCTGGTGATATGCATGCAAAACTAGTAGATTCATTAGAGTTCAGCTAAGGTTCGGTCGGCCTACTTAGGAGAATTTCACTTGATCTCCGGTCAGTCTCTCAAGTGTTGAATTACTAAACTTCACTAATTGTCTCAGATTGATTATCTATGGTCAGTCTCAAATAATTAGATGAGGGTTGGTAGCCTCAAATTTATGTTGTTAATATCTTATCCTAATCTATTACCTCCTTGGTCTGGCAAGTAAGGATTAATAGCGGGTTCTAATGTTGTGCACCATTAAAAATCAGTGAAAGTGAAGAGATTAACAATACATGTATGATCACCATTCAAGAATCACTAATTACTTAACCTACATTTGTTAATCTATCATGGTTCCTAAAACCCTAGCTATAGCTTTTAGCTACTCATGCTTGAAGGATTCATAGCAATATTAAGAAGAATAAACTTACATGTAGTAACCATAAAAGTTCAAGAGCAAGAGTTAAAAGCAATCTTTAAGAATCAAGAACAATGAATGAGTTGTGTACTAATCCTCAAAAATACATAAAACCAAGTCAACAATGTTGATATAAGTCAAATATGTCAAGTACAATTAAAAGATACCCTACAAAAGGTATTTATAGACATAAAATTTGATTCCTAAACAAACTAAGAAATATAACTTTGGCACTTTTTATGACCTATCCTATGGCCCCTCGGGGGTTCTACGACCCATAGAGGTTGGCCACAAAATTCTTTTCAATTGCTATAACCAAGTTTTATCTTGATCCCACGGCACAATCCTACGGCTCATGGCAGCTTGCACGGCCCGTCAGAAGTTGTCTTTGATCAAGGTCCAATTTGCAACATGTTTTGTCTCTTTCTCATGGTCTGGCCTGATGGCTTATGGCAATTCCCACGGCTTATCGCAGGTGTCCATTGGATGAAGGTTGACTTTGTAAACTTTACTATACCATTCTCACGATGGGACCTGAAGACTCATGGCAAGTCCCATGACTCATCGCAGGAAGCCATCGATCACTATAGACTTTTTCTTTTTCACTAGATCGATCCTATGGTCTGCTTCCATAGCCTATGGAGAATCTCACAACTTGCGGGGCACTATTTTATACCATAAATCAACTCTTTTTTTCCCGAAGTCATTTTCCCATTACATGTAGCAAACGAGCATCATATCTAATAAAATACACTTAAGAACTCCCAAAATTCTATGTTTTAAGCATCTAAAGTGCTATGAAATCCCAACACATCAGCTGTTAGGGATCCTTCTAGGGAAACAGGTAGAGGTTGACCCCAAGGTTGAGGTTGGGCTTGAGTTGTAGCATTAGCTCAGTGCCAGGCTAGAGAGACATCCCCAGAGCTAGTATTTGATCAGGACCCTAAGATTGCTCCATAGTTAGTGCCAGAGGATATGCCACCTCAGAAACCAGTGGGGCAGGGACCAGCCCAGCCTCCACCAGCATTCGCAACTATGCCGGTATATTATGCCACTATATTTTAGTTGTTAAGTTCCTTGTGAGGTATGTTTTAGACTTGATGTCAGGGATAAACTCAAGGTATTCAGGGTGCGGGAGTGCAACCTTCTAATGCGTCTCCCTGTGTTGAGGTACCACCAGTACCATTCATTTCTCCACTAATGGAAGCCCGACTAGTCATTACTTCTAAGGAGCAAAAGATACTGGGTTGGTTCCTTAGATTGACACTACCGAGATTTTCAGGCACTCCAGGGGAGGATGTGTACGAGTTTCTTACCAGCTTTCAAAAAAGGTTGCCTAACCTCAGTCTAGCGGATTCTTAAAGGGTGGATTACACCACTTTTGTAGTGACCCTTTCAATCATTATGGGTGAGCCAATAGTGTAAGAAATAGAAATTTTCGTTATCAGAAGTTCGAATTTTCAGGCTAGGCCAGTCTTGGATGAAATTCGAGCAAGGTGAGGTATAGGGTAATTCGGAGAGGGATTGGGTTAAGTTGTTGAATCATAGCTTGTTTTTGTATTAGCTAAGGTGATAAGGTGTCTGTAAGATTTTTTGAAAATAAATTCGAGTGAGTAAAACTCTCGATATCGAACTTGACGTAAAGGGGTTATTCTGGGATGTCATGGTTTAAGGGTGTGTTGTAAAAAACAAAAAACTAGGAGATTTTCTCAGTTTTTGCCTCACCACACCTGCTATAGTAGGTGAAAAGAAACTACCGTGAAGTTGTTATAGCAGAGAAATACCCGTTATAACAAGAGTCAAAGTTGGTCAAACCCACTATAGCGAGAGGCGACTGCTAGGGTGGTACCGTAATAGAGGCACTGGGTCTCTACTGGGTAATACCCGTAAATATAGAACCTTCCCCAAAAATTCTCATTATTTCCAAAAAGCATTTTGGGGAACGCAATGGCGATTTGGGGTGATTCGTATCAATTTTCCACTAAGATTCTTTGTTAAGGTAAGTATTATATCTCCGTAAACTAGCACTTCAATTCCTATTCCTTAGAATCGATAGTTACAGGCTCCGAGGAGGGTTTAGCTTTACCTAAACTAAAAAATCTGGTATAAGAAAGATTTTAGGTGTAGGGAACCTTGGGGTTTGTTTATAAACTATTTACTCATGATTATATTATCGCAATTCGCTAGTATGACCATTAAATTTGTAGTCCTAGGTGAATTATTTGTGGGAAAGCCCTAGGTTGGGTTGAATGATTATGAGTTTGGCCTGGGGGTTCAATATTAGGTTATAATCCACGAGAGTTAAAGTCATTGGTTAAAATATTGTTTGCATTTATGTTTTTAGACCAAAATCAAGTTGAAGCTTCAAGAAAGGGAACCACTCAGGTTCAGTAGAGCATTTCAGGCTTTGACCGATGTAGGTAATGGTTCGTGCAAACCAATATATTATGTGTTCATAATGACTATCTCATTAGTATTACTTGCACAATACATGTTCAGGAAAAAAAATGATTGTTAAATGATATCCTAAGTATTAATCATATGCAATGAGTCTATCTTAAAAATATGTGGGTTGTACAAGTGTTGTGTGCTATCATTGTGGTTGTGATTGTTGTGATATCTACTGTTCATCGGTTGGCTCGGCTACCACACCTAATACAGGTTCTAATACTTATTGATTGGCTCAAGTATCATACATGGTGCAAGTTCTAGGATTCCTTGGTTGGCTCGGGTACCACGCCGATATAGTACATGGACAAGAGCTCGTCCCCCGCAGGTTATGACTAGTGGGAAGCCTTAAGTGTACACATTATTTGATATTCATTATTGCTGTTTATGTTGGTTCCTTGAGTGAACCATGCTTATATGTTGTTGATGTTCATTATGTGTTGGTTCCTTGAGAGGCCTTGGATTTATTATTGCTTGACATACATGTTGGTCCTTGTGTGGCCGGATTGGTGTGCTCAAGTGCTAAGGTGGTTTCTTGTGTAAAATAGGGTTGCATGTTAAATGTCATAGTTGATGTCCTAGAGATCCTTGGGTGGTTCTATTTACCTTCAAGATGTTACATAATTATATGTGGTCTGTTTACTTGTATAGTGGGCATGGTTTATATAGTTTTTGAGTCCTCTTGTTGACTGGGGTCTTATTAGTAGTCTTATGGGCTTAAATAATTATATGTTGTCTGGTCGTACTATATGATGGTTGTTTGTTCATATTTAATATGTTGGGAGCCTGCCGTTGATCCTTCTAGTACATTGTTGTTTCTTTATACTGATACTGTACTTGCTCTTCTTTTATTGAGTACAAGGCATATTCCGGCGGCTGTTATAAGACCTCAACTGTGAGTCCGGCGACTTCTGAATTCAGGGGTGTGTTGCATCTTCCGGGCTACCATGAATTCCTTAGATATATCTAGTCTATTGTTTGGACATAGACTTTACCATGTTTGGGGTTGCATCCTCATTTTTTAGAAAGCTAGTATAGTGTTTTAGTACAACGACTTTCAGATTCTAAGTGTTAAATTTTGTAAGTTACTTTACATTCATTCTGAACTATAAATTCATGTTATTAATGAAGATTGTTTAGTTGTCTTATCTTTTTGGTTAAATGTTGGGTTAATTTTTGGGTCTCCCACCAGAGGTCTAGTGTGGGTGCAACTTGCCGCATATTGGTCATGACAAAGATGGTATTAGAGCACTAGGTTAATTGATGTTATTGTACAAAATGGGTCTAGTAGAGTCCTGTGGAATGGTACAAAGACGTCTGTACTTTTCCTTAGGAGGTTATAAGACCTTAGGAAACTACCTTTTCTTTCTTCGTTTGTGCTATGACTTGGTTCCATTTGGTATCTGACGATCCAAATTTTAATCTGACCTCATTCATTCTTTTGTCTGCAGATGGTGAACACTAGGAAGAATAAAGTGAGGGTGCCAGTTCTAGCTATGGGACTGGTAGTTCAAGGGAGAGGTAGAGGTAGAGGCAGGGGGAGAGCAACACCCGCCAAGGGTGAAGCTTAGGCAGCGGCTGACTAGAGGCCAGCGACCCCTCCCCTACCCTAGGATCATATTGAGGAGGCTGAGGCAGTACAAGTGAAGGGCGTGGAACTAGAGGTAGAGGCACCGGTTGGAGGTGCAAGCCTTTCTTCTATGTCTTCTGAGGTCATTCAACAGGTGTTGGTATTTCTGAGTGGGCTGGCGGGTAATAGAGTCACCCCCACTACATCCGTTGGCCACGTTTTTGGTGCCCATCCCACTATTTCCATAACTCTCAGTATGGATGAAGCTTTTGGTATAGATGTATTCTTCCATCTGGCGTTCGGCCCTATCATGACCAGGACCGAGCACGAGCTGTTGAATAAGTTTCTGAAAATGAAAACCCATTTGTTCCATGGTATAGAAGATGATGATGCTTTTTAGTTCATTTTGGATTTCTATGAAAGGCTACATAAGTTGGGTATAGTACAATAGCATGGGGTTGAGTTTGTGACTTTCTAGCTGCAAGGGGATGCTAAGTAGGGTGGAGAGCCCATGTGGAGTGTTATTAGTCATCTTTTCCTCCGATGACTTGGGCTTAGTTCCATTACCTATTTGTGGAGAAGTATGTGCCCTATTCTCATAGGGATCACAATAAAGATAAATTTTAGGCCCTTGAATAGGAAAATATGTCTGTTACAGCTTATGCGGCTAAGTTTTATGCCTTGTCTAGCTATGCTACCCAACTATTGGGCACTGAGGAGGAGAGGATTCATTTGTATATCAAGGGCGTGAATATTAATTTTCATGTTTTGTCTGGTCACATGACTTCTATACGGAGGAGCTTCACTGAGGTGACCGATTGTGTGAAGAAGCTTGAGGGGGTTAAGCTAGTTGGGCAGGCTAAGGTGTTAGCCAAGAAGTCCTGGAGTGTTGGTAATTAGAGTGGGTCTCAGTACAGAAGTCCGAGTCAGCAGGTTCACTCAGTTTGGTCTATTCAGTCAGCCTTACCATCATCTACAGGTAGTCATCCAGGGGCTATTCAGCAGTCTCCAGCTACTAAAGTCCAGGGGGCTTCCTATTCTTCACCTAGCATGCCTTCTCTTGAGCGAGGTTGCTGTTATTATGGCGAGGTAGGACATTTCAAGAGATAGTGCACTCTGAGGTAGGCAGATAACCTAGTGAAGTAGCAGGCCAGGTCTGTGGTTCCAGCAGGTGGAAGTGGAAATGGTAAGGGTCATCCACAGGGTGGGCGAGGTAATAATCAAGGAGGCCGTGGTGGAAACAAGGGAAATGGTAATGTAGGGAAGGGTGGGATGCAGCCTGATAAGGAGGTTGCCAAACTTGATTATAGAGATCATTGC
This sequence comes from Jaltomata sinuosa, assembly GCA_003996215.1. Taxonomy (NCBI): domain Eukaryota; kingdom Viridiplantae; phylum Streptophyta; class Magnoliopsida; order Solanales; family Solanaceae; genus Jaltomata; species Jaltomata sinuosa. The sequence goes on along the minus strand of QJPP01000614.1, from coordinate 42,049 downwards.
TATGCCTTTCCAGGCAAGTATGAGGTTGAGGCATCTGATGTTGTGATAAAAAGTACTATTCTACTATTTTACCGGATGGTTTCGTGTTATCTGATCTGGGTTCCACTTATTCTTATGTATTTGTTAAATTTTCCTTGGGTCTGGACTTGGTCTGTGATGTTCTTGATTCTTCTGTATATGTTTCAACTCTTATTGGAGAGTTTTGTGGTAGTGACCCATGTGTAAGATTTATGTTCTGTTGTGTTTGTGGGTTTCAAGACTTGGTTAGATTTAATCATCTTTAATATGTTTGATTTTGATGTTATTCTGGGTATGGCTTGTGTATCTTGATATCATGTTATTTTGAACTATTGATGTGCCAGGATTTCACGGAACTTTCGACGCTTAAAACTATGGATTTTGGGAGTTCTTATGTGTGTTTTGGTAGATATGATGCTCGTTTGCTACATGTGTAGGAAAAAGTGTTGAAAAGATAAGACTAAAAAGTTGTTTTTTGGGCTAAAAGTCATGCCCCACGGGTGTGGGATCCACCACATCCCATTGGAAGAGACGTCGGTATGAGACACAAGGCATTAGAGGCAAAAACCCATCCCACAACAAATTTGGGATGGGCGTCAGAGCCATGATTGGACATCACAGTAGCCCGTGGAAATGGACCATAGAAACTAAAGTCTAGAAGTGAAGTCTAAAACCCTGCCATGATGCGCATGAGACCCACGATGGCATGTTGCAAACACCCATCGGGATTGGACAGAGCCACTGGGACCTGAGATGATTTGGCCAATGGGTTAGCTACGATACCCGTGGCAACCACGAGGGCTCATCAGCCTAGCCCATGGAAACAAGGAAGAAGGCCTGAGGCTTAGAGTATAGAAGACCCAATGAGCACCCACGACGGCCCATGGGGACTGCTCATCGAAATGGCCACATTCCAGCTCTCCTAGTTCTGTTAGGATTTGGTCTTTGTTGTCAATAAATAAATTCCCTAGGGATTTATTTTGAGTTGTCACGGTAGTTACGCATTGTTAGGCTATTGTAACGCAATATTGAGACATCATAACATATTGTTGAGATTTTATTCTATACTTTTGAGAATTCAAGTTTTGTTCTTGATTATTGAAGTGTTCTTGAAAATTCAAGATTCTGATTTTCTTTACTTGTCTTTGCAAGTCATAATCATGATATGTTCATCTAAATCTGATTGTTTTCATACAACCATAAGTATCTAAATCCACAACTTGGGTTGTGGGAACCATGAAGGATTAACAAAGTAGGCAAAGTACTTAGTAATCCTAGGAAGGTGTTCATGCATGTATTGTTCTTCCTCTCATTTTGATTGCTTTTTAACGGTTGCAAATGTTAGAACTCACCTTATTCATACTTGCTTGACCAAAGGGGTAATGAATGAGAAAAGGTATTATACAACACAGATTTGAGGCTACCAACCCTTACCTAATTAGCTTGAACTTGCTTGGGGAAAGCTAATCTGGGATCACTGGTAAGAGTTAGTAAAACAAACGCCCATAGACTTACCAAGTTGCATGTGACATTATTCTATTTTGGTAACCATACGCTTAGGAGAACCTAACTTACCGATCTTGAATGCATAGAACTAGACTAGATTATTGGTATAATGCCTTATTGCATTATGAGCTTATGGGGAACACTGCCCTAGTTTCTTGTCTCATTGATTACAATACCTGCAAACTATTACATTGTTACTTGTTCGAATCTTAGTTACAAATATTATTTTACATTAAAACCCCACCTTTTGGGAAATAAATAGCTAAGAGCATGAATAAACATAGTTGACCCTAGTCCTACTCCTACCATATTTTCTGTGGGATCGACCCCAACCTTTGTTGGGTTCTATATTTGAACACCGATCGCTTTAAGCTTCTTTTGGAGGTGTAATTTGGGCATATCAAATTTTGTAGCCATTGCCTGGGAATACAACTTAGGATTAAGAGAGATTGTGTTTATTTTACTATTAGTCCTTATTTCCTGATTTTACTTTTTCTGTTGTTTTTGTTTTGTCCCACAAGTTGCACAATTGTGCATACCCAGTATAAGGACTCAAGGCAATCCCCTGATTCCATTTGATCTCAAACTCCAACAAACTCTGAGAAACATGGTTATGGAGGGAGTTTTTGAGACACCAGAATAGGCCACAACTCAGATAGTGGCCAAAGCACAACAAAAGCAGGCAGACGAAGAGGTACAAATTGCACAAGATGCTTAGGTAGCCGCAAACCTAGCAAATCAAAATGCTGTAGCGGAACATTCAAGGCAAGCAAGGCAAGACGCTTCTTATCAAGCTGCACTAAATGCTCAAGCTACGAGAGACGAGGTAGCAAGATGTAATGCACCTCAAGATCCAGTTGCACTATGAGTGCAAAGAGGCCACCAACACATCCCTCGCTATAAAGTTGTTGATGATGATGACATCAATGATGCAGGGACAACAAGCCCCATAGTATTGCCACTACTTCCCAGTGGTATAAACTTTGACATCACTAGCACTGTGATCCAGCTGCTGAACTTGAAGAGCTTATTTTCTCGAAACCCATTGACGATGCAAATTTACTCTTTGTTAACTTTGTGGGGATCTTCAAAGCGTACACCCTTCCATGGGTAGACCAAGATGCTATCAGGTTGCGGTTGATCCTATTTTTGTTGACTAGAGAAGCGACATTGTAGCTTACTGAGCTTTTTGATAGTTTAATATCTACATGGAGGGAATTGAAGAGTCAATTTCTAGAAAGGTTTTCCCTGTATCAAAGATGTTGCAGCTTAAACAGGAGATCTATAACTTAAAGCAGTTGAGCACAAAGTCTCTATATGAGACATGGCTTAGATTCAATAAGAAGATGAAATTGGTGCCAAATCATGGAATCCCTCCGGATCACTTAATGGAGATTTTCTATAGAGCACCGAACTCTAACACTAAGGCAGTTGCTGATACAGTCACGAGGGGAGCATTCATGAAAAAACTTTCACAGAAGCATTTGAGATGCTTGACAGAGTCACTAAGATGAACAACGCCTGGGATAATAGAGACTCTGAGGGTGCAGCAGGAACTTATGCTGTCGGGAAATATTTAGACCTGCAGGAGCTAAGACAGGATGTTGCTGGACTGAAGACAAGTATAAATTTGATCGCAAGGAAAATCCTTAATAATAGGGCGCAAAAGGTGAATATTGTAGGGTCACAAGGAAAGGCACCAAGACAAAATTAGCATGAATCTGATGAAGAAGTGAATTATCTTAATGATAAAGTAGTGGGATTTTAGGCCAATGGCCAAGAAAACCAAGGTCGGAACAGAGAGCGGGATCATAATAGAGACAAAGATGACAACTATAACCGGTCTAGATATAGAGATTAGAGCAGATATAGAGATAGAGATGATGACTATAAAAAGAGGTATGGCTATAAGAATGATAGAAGCGGCATGTATGTCCCTTCTGGAAACTGTGATGTAGTACCCAAACAACCAACTGTGAAGGATATGTTAGCCAAAATGTTGCAAAAGGTTAAGTATACTGATGGTAACTTGAAGGAGATACGTGATAACATCTCAGGTATGAGTCAGAAGGTAGAGTCACATGTAGTCGCCATAAAGCAGATTGAGATGTAGATGAACCAAATGTCTACATCTCTAAATCAGCATCAAATAGGTACTCTTCCATGTGATATAGTTCAGAATCCAAAGAATGATAGACATTGCATGGCGGTGACTACTCGAAGCAGAAAAAAATGGCAAGTATAGAAAATTCATCTCTATGTTGAAGAAAATTCCTGTTAATACTCTTTTAGTTGAGGCATTAGAAAAGATGCCTGGATATGCAAAGTTCATGAAGGACTTGGTAGAAAAGAAGAGAACTATCAGTTTTGAGCCTGCAGATAATTTGCACCATTGTAGTGCAATAGCTTCCCATTCTCTTGTGCAGAAAAGAGAAGATCCCGGAGCCTTCATTATTCTGTGTATGATTGGGGCATTCTATTTTACCAAGGGGCTATGTGACTTGAGTGCAAGAATTAATCTAATGCCTTTGGCAGTATTCAGACAGTTGGGCTTAACAGCCCTCACACCGATGATAATGCGGCTATTGATGATAGATCACACTATGAAGAGGCATGTGGGTATCTTGTATGATGTGCTTGTGAAAGTGGGGTCCTTTATCTTTCCAGCACACTTTATGATTTTAGACTGCGAGGTAGATTTTGAGGTCCCCATCATATTTGGGTGATCATTCCTTGCCACAAGACGTTCTTTAGTTAACTTGGAGATATGATAGATGAAATTCAGGATAAATGATGAGGAAGTTACTTTTAACTTGTGCCAATCTACGAAGAACCTTGATGATATGCGGGTGATCTCAGTCATTGATTTTGTGGATAAAGAGCAGTTATTAGTCTCAGTTGAGGAGAGACTTGGGGTTGAAGCACTTGCAGTCGTGATTAAAAACTTTGATGGGGATGACATTGATGAGTATGTTGAAATGGTGGAAGCGATTGATGGTATGGGATCTTACTCTTACGCTCCAAAGAAACTTGATCTAGACTTAAATAATAGAGTGACCCCACCAGCCAGACCATCTATTGAGGAGCCTCCAGTCTTGGAGCTCAAGGCACTTCTATCACACTTACAATATGTTTTCTTGGGAATCAACAACACTTTACTGGTGATTATAGCTACAGATTTAGTAGAAGGGCAGGATGAGGCTCTTCTATCTATCTTGAAGAAGTTCAAAAGGGCCATTGGTTGGTCTATTGCTGATATTATTGGTATCCCACCAGGCATATGCACGTATAAAATCCAGCTCAAGCAAAATTTCATCCCATGTATTGAGCATCAGTGTAGGTTGAATCAGCCTATGCAAGAGGTGGTCAAGAAGCAGATCATCAAGTGGTTGGATGCAAGTGTTGTTTACCCTATTATAGACAACAAGTGGGTGAGCCTAGTTCAATGTGTGGCGAAAAAGGATGGAATTACTGTGGTTCCTAATGTGAAGAATGAGTTGATTCCTACGAGACCAGTCACAAGCTGGTGTGTTTGCATGTATTAGAGAAAACTAAATGCATGGACTGAGAAGGATCATTTTCCAATGCCCTTCATGGATCAGATATTAGACCATCTTGTAGGTAGAGGATGGTATTGTTTTCTTGATGGTTACTTAGGGTATAATCAGATTTTGATAGCCCCTGAAGACCAAGAGAAGACCACTTTGACTTGTTCATATGGAACATTCACGTTCAAAAGAATATTGTTCGGATTGTGTAATGCACCATCAACCTTCCCGAAATGCATGATGTCGATCTTATCAGACATGGTGGAGGACACTATAGAGGTATTCATGGACGATTTCTCTGTTATGGGTGATTTGTTTGATAATTTTTTAGTTCATCTGAGTTTTGTGCTACAAAGATGTGAAGAGTGTAACTTGGTACTGAACTGGGAGAAGTGTCATTTCATGGTCAAAGAAGGTATTGTGTTGGGTCACCAAATTTCTAAGAAGGGTATTGAGGTTGACAAGGCCAAGGTGGAGGTGATCAAAAAGTTTCCCCCTCCAATTTCAGTAAAGGGTATTCGAAGTATCTTGAGTCATACTGGTTTCTATCACAGGTTCATTAAGAACTTCTCAATGATTGTGCACCCTTTGTGCAAACTGTTAGATAAGGATGTGAAGTTTGTATTCGATGAGGCACGTTTGAAGGCATTCGAGTGCCTAAAGTTGCAGTTGATCTCAACCCCCATTATTGTTGCTCCTGATTGGTCTGAGCCATTCGAGGTGATATGCAATGCTAGTGGAGTAGAGCTAGGAGCAGTCCTAGGCAAGAGATGAGAGAAGATTATTCACCCGATTTACTATGCTAGCAAAGCACTAAATCCAGCCTAGAATAACTACACTATGATCGAATAGGAACTCTTAGCTGTGGTGTTTGCTTTTGTAAAGTTTAGATCATATTTGCTTGGAACTAAGTTGATTGTGCATACAAACTATCCAGCTCTTAGGTATCTTATGGAGAAGAAGGATGCTAAGCCTAGGTTGATTTGTTGGGTGGTATTGTTGCAAGAATTTGACTTTGAAGTCAAGGATCGCAAAGGTACTGAAAATCAGGTGGCTGATCACCTGTCCAGACTTGAAGATGAGGCCATGTTGCAATGGAAAGATGAGCTAGAAATTGACGATGCATTCCCAGATGAGCAAGTTTTGGCTGTTTCGTAGGATCTAATCCCATGGTATGCAGATATTGCTAACTACTTTGCAAGTGACATAGTTCCTCTGGACTTGACAGTCCATCAGCGGAGGAAGTTCATGTCTGATGTTAAAAAGTTTTTCTGGGAAGAGCCATATTTGTTCTGTGTATATGGTGACACCATGATTTAAAGATGCATAGAGGAATCTGAGATGTAAGATATACTTGAGGTGTGCCATTCCTCTCATGTAGGGGGACATCATGGTGGCACCCAGACAACCCATAAGATTCTGCAATGCGGCTACTATTAGCCCACTCTCCACAAAGATTCTCATGAGTACACGAGGGTCTGCAATCGTTGCCTAAGGGAAGGAGGAATTTCAAGGAAGCATTAGCTTTCTCTTACTCCTATCCTAGTGATCGAATTATTTGATGTATAGGAAATTGATTTCATGGGTCCTTTCGTGATGTCAAATGGTATGAGGTATATATTGGTTGTTGTTGACTATGTTTCAAAATGGGTGTAGCCAGTAGATCTTCCTAACAATGAACACAAGAGTGTCACAACATTCTTAAAAAGAATATCTTATGTAGATTTGGCACACCGCGAGCAATTATCAGTGATGGGGGGTCCCACTTTTGCAATAAGCTGTTCAAGGATCTACTAGAAAAATATGGGGTGAGGCATAGTGTGGCGACCCCTTATCATCCACAGATGAGTAGGAAAGTAAAGGTCTCAAGTCATCAAATAAAGTCTATCCTTGCAAAGATGGTGAATGATTTAGGAAGCTAGATGATGCCCTATGGGCGTATCGGACAGCCTACAAGACTTTTATTGGTATGTCACCTTTTAAGCTTGTGTTTGGAAAAGCATGTCATCTTCTGGTAGATCTTGAGCATAAGGCCATGTGGGCCCTTGATAAACTGAACTTAGACTAGTGTGCTGCATCCTATCAATAGCTTGGTTAGTTGAATGAACTTGATGAATTTTGGCTTAATGCATATGAGAGTTCAGCACTATATAAAGAAAATATGAAGATGTATCATGATCGGAAGATTGAGAAGAGAAATTTTCAGCCAGGCGATTTGGTTCTTCTCTACAATTCAAAACTTTGCTTGTTTCTAGGAAAGCTTAGGTCTAAATGTATGGGGCCATTTCGAGTGGTACAACTATCCCAATATGGTGCTATAGAGCTTGAGAATCATGACGGTAAAAAGTTCAAGGCAAATGGTCAGGGTCTCAAAGCCTACTTGGGAGATGCTGAAGAAATCAAACTGGTTGAAGCTTGTGAACTTGGTGAAATCTGATTAACCAAGTAACTTGCCTCATGCCGCGATGTTAAATTAGGCGCTGCATGGGAGGCAACCCAAGAAGTAAACTTGATGAAGTTTGAGTTATTAAGTGACCTGTGTCATACCACGACGTTAAATCAGGTGTTGCATGGGAGGAAACCCATGAACTAACATTTGTTTAAGTGTGCAAGAGATGGTGAGATTGAATAAGGGATAATTGAAAAAAAAAGGTTCCCACGAGCATCACTGATGGGACGTTGCAGGTCCCACGCCTATGGGAAATTGCCATCCCAACTAGAATATAAAATAAAAGTTCACTGCACCATTCCCATGGCTGGCCATGACGGGCCATCTCATCCCTGATAGGCATGTGAAATGGGTTCTCCAATGCCCAGGTAAGTAGATTTTGGCAAGACATCTCGTGCCCCATTAGCATCACGATAGCCCATCGTCTGGGTCAGTCCAAGGGTTAATAATTTTATATTTTTTTGTTTGCTCGACCCGATCCGACCCGGATTCCCTTTTCCCCCTTACCTGCGTTCTAATAGGATTTGACTTCATTCAATTGAGGTCAAATACAATCTAACACCAAAACTCCCTCCACTCCTAAATTCTCTCCCAATATTCACATCTCTTTCCCCATGATCATCTCCCCATTCACAACTCATCACTCCCCTACATTCCCTATATACATAAAACAATCACGAAGGCACACTAGGTGAGTTCACATAAGCATCCAAGAATCGTTCTTCAAAAATATTGTGCTAGTCAAGAGTAAGTTTTTCTCATGGTATCTTGGTGTTTTAGCAACTAAGGGTTCATATGTATGATATTGTTTTAGCGAACCCTAGTTGTGAACCTTGCATAGTGTTGTGTATGTGTGCATGTAAATTGATAAAATAAAAAGGAACTAGGGTTGTGTAGATTGTATTAATGGTGTGTAGATATTTTGTTCACGATTTGTGCATGTTGATTATTTGGGAGAGGTGAAATAAACGTGGAAACAAAGAAAGTAAGAGAGATTGAAATTATGCTACCATGATCCCATGGGTACTCCCAACGAGACGTCAGAGGCACGACGGGCGTCGAATCAGGGCGTAGGAAATGGATCATAACTTGAAAAGGCTTCTGTCCAATCCTGATGCCCTATCCCGATAGGACATCGGATCTCCCACTCCCGTGGAAAGACACCATAGAAGGACAATTAGTCCTTAAAAAGGCTACTATCTGATACTGACGTCTTCTCCCATGGGACATCAGACCTCCCACGCTCGTGGGAAGCTAAAAATTATAAACAAATTCTAACTTTTTTAGTTTTTCTATTTTTCATTTCTGGTTCGATTTACTAACGAAGTTCACCTGCAGGTACTATATGGCACCAAAAACTCTATTACAATGAGGCGGAGCCAAGAAAGCAAAGGACAAAGTCATCACTACTCACCTAAAGGATAAATCTGATTCGAAAGGTGAGAAGAGTGACCCAGACAACATCCCCCTTGTCCGACTGACAAAGAGAAAGCTGGTGGTATCATTTCTTCCCCATTCTGAAAAGGAGGGAGGTGATGCACCTGAGCGGAAGCAAACATGGGAACATACTTCCCCCGGTCAGAAGAGGGGGAAGAATCATCTTCTGTATTAGCCAATTTGGACAAGGAAAGCGACACCGCTTTTCAACCGGCAAAGAGAGGACAGGAATCCGCCATCCAAGTTTCTAGTGGAAAAGAAATGGAGCCTGGTTTGGAGGATGCATCATACTCAGATTGTGGCAAGGTTGTAAAGGGTGGTTCTGAGTCCAACACAAAAAGCACCACTCTTAAAAAGGAGACGACCCCGCCTACTCCCAAATCTCCAGGGGTATCACTAGTAATCACATCCAAAGATGTCCAACTCTGGGAAATATCTAGATGGAATGTGAAAGGGCTGCAGAAGATCTTCGACTATGAGCTCGAGATGATGGCAAAGGGGCACACAAATGCCCTATTATAGAAGAATGGAGGATAGACTCTTTTAAGCTGAAAGACTTCCCTAAGCTTTAGGAGTATTTCAAACACTATAACTTGGTTTGGACTAGAAAGCCACTCCCGACTATCAGTCGACCATCGTAAGGGAGCTCTATGCTAACTATTAGGATATCCAGGAGAGCCAATGCTGAAAGGGTCAGAAACTGTCAAAGTTACTCTTGACAGTGTCGTTATAAGAGGTGTCCCGATCAACATCTCGGCTGAAACTATAACCAGATTTCTCTATGGACCTGAGTATGTTGCACCCTCCAACACTTCAGACTATGATTATTGGTATAAAACTAAGGATGAGAAGACTAAGTGGTAGGAAAAGGTAGGTTCTCACCAAGACCGGCACCCCAAAGTATCTTTATCAAGACAAGCCACAAATCAAAAGGCTTCTCTAACTTTTGAGGTAAGATTCTAGTGGGAGATTGTGCAAAATTTTAGCTTATGCCGACTGGTGGAGATAATCAGCTAACTATTGATAGGGTTGTTTTGGTAGCTAACTTATTATCCAAATACAAACTAAATATTAGGAAGATCATAACGGAGAAGATTTGGGATAGGGTAACAAAGATTAGTTCCTCCTACCCTTTCCTGTGCCACCTGACTGAGATGTGTGAAGAAGCTGGTGTTCCAAAGTATTTGGGTATTGATCATGGAGAGCGTGCAGTCCGGACCCATCATCCTCAGAGGTCCAAAGATGATAGTAAAATAATGGGGCTAGGTAATACATTGAAGTGACTGGGCATCCATGATGACTTTGTAGTGCCACCATATGTTGCACCCTATCTTATTGGGTTGGCTTCCCCAAAGGTTAGTCTGAATAAGAAGACTACATCGATGAGGGAGGAAGCTGCTGTGACTTCAACTTTATGACACCGTCATAGTACACAACTGTTGACTCCTCGCAGGGTTGACACGTCCATTCCTGACACTCTACTTGCTCCCTCTACACCAGTTGTACCTCTATTGGAGGAACAGACCTTAGTCTATGCCTTCCATCCAGTGAATTTTGCCAACACTATTAAGACTAATATACGGCTATGGGAGCTGATGCAGAAGTTTGCTGAGCAATTCTAGTCGATCGTCGATGCCTCTATTTGGAGAGCCATAGAACTATTGGCTAACGTGCATGGCCAAATAAATTCTATAGAAGAGCGGATGATGAAAAGCTGAACAAAATGGGTGCAGCTAACCTCATAGAAATGAAGAAGCAAATAGAAGCTTTGCGGGGGGATGTTGATAAGTTGAAGGTACAGACTGCCACTATGTATTCCCGTGCTCTCGTAGTCATGCCACAGGCACCACTTCTGCTCATGATTAATTTATAGAACTATGAAAATCGGGAGCTTCACCAGAAAGCTACAATGGAAGAAGAGGCACCGGTTAGTCCTTCAGAGTATACAAAAAAGGAGGAGAAAAGATAAGAAGGTTTGTGAAGAGGGCTAGGATGCCTCACTGAGCCCAAAATCACATAAGTGTAAGGAAGAGAGAGCCGAGAAGAAGAGAAAGAAAGCGTAAGCTCTGGTGCAAAAAGAATCCCTATCCATCCAGCAGATTCGAGTTGATGTTATTGGTACTGGTGGCTAAGGGAGTGGTGTTAGAGGCACCAGAAAGGTAGTTTCTTCAGACCCCATTATGGGAGAGATCGTGGATGAAGCTACTCGAGCAACTGTTGATGTGGAGAGGAATCCTGAGGCAGCATCTATTGGTGATAAAGACAAGGGCACTAATCCTTTGGGCCTGACTACTACATGATGATTGTTTTTAGGTGCCACAGGTATTCCTCGCCTCCCTTGTTTTAGATATTTCTCATGCATTGGGGATAATACAAACACTTTTTTAATGGGGGTGAGGGAAGCTTGGTCATTTGTATGGTTTTGGTAGAGCATTTTGGTGAAGTCTGAGTATCCAAAACACTTGCATAGTGCAACAATATTAAATTAGGTGCTGCATAGGAGGCAACCCATGAGGGTATACACAAGGTACCCGCGTCCTTGGGGTTTTCTTGTTGTGTTCTTTCCTTAAGAATCTTTAATTTCTATTGAACCAGCATGTTTAGAATAGGATGTTTGTTAGTGAAAGAAAAGTAGGAGCTTGATGCAGCCTATGGCCTTATTTTGATAAAAAGTGTGAAAATGGGAACCCCTCCAAATTTTTGTTCAACAAACCTGTTAAGACTGACGTTAATGGCTCTTTGTTTGACAGCATGTATATGAATGTGATAAGTAGCTTGAGCTAGTGCATGAACTGATAGTTAGATGATTATTAGTCTAAACTATGTGCCATGTGTGGGTGAGCTGATTTGTATTTGTTCTTGTTGTATTTGTTAATCTTGAACTTGCCTGGTTAGTCTTGCCTGGGTTGTAGAATACTTCGGTTATGAGATGATCATAGGCCATTTTTGAATGAAGTCCACTTAATCCAATTGACTTAACAAATGAAATGATTCCCTTTGATCCCTGAATTTGAGCCTGAAACTGATCCATTTTTGTTGTTAGCCTGTCACTTTTCCTGTTTCCTGTAAAACTTTGTTTTGTCCTTGGTCCCTCCTTGGACATTGTGTATCTCAACTCAGGCTAAACGTATAAGTTGAGGGTGGCTATTATAAGGGTGAATAGGAATATGGGGGTACGAAAAGACCTGGTTAGTGTTGAAAAGGAATATAACGGGTGTGGTTTGTGTGCGACAAAAGAAACGAAAAAAAATAAATGAAATGAATGCATAAGTGAAATAAAAGCCACACCTGGTGTTTGATTAAAGTGAAAAGAAAACAAAAAAGGGAGAAAACGATCTTGGTCTGAAAAATTGAGTAAGAAAGGTAAGCGTATTGTCAAGGAGGGCATAGTCATTATTTCCCAAATATACCATACCCGTCCATGAACCTATATTACAAGCCGAAAAAAGTCCTATAGGGATCCTAATATGATTATTTGAAAGTCAAGGCATAGAAAATAAGGGAAAGCCTATGGTATTGTGCATGTTAAACTTGAACTTCTTTGCGAGAGTGAGTGTATTCTCAGTCCCATGTTTATTGAATGCAATATTGTGTGAGAGGGACTTCTTTGTTGTAAGGGCACTAGAGTAGGTTATGGTAGCTAACTTATCGGATGAATTTCATTCTGTGTATACTAGTCTTGCTCATGAATATCATGTTGTCATCCCTGGATCCATTTTGTGTTCCTTGATAACTTGTATGTATGCACTGGTTTGAAACTGACAAGGAGTGGGTATCAACTCTATGAACTGAAATAGTTGGGCCACTTGACTGCCGAAGTTCCTAGGTTTCTTTTACTTAAGCGTCGTGATAGTTTATTTTCATTTGTTGCTTGAGGACAATAAAACATTCTAAGTTGAGGGTGTCGATGTGTCGAGATTTCACGGCACTTTCAACGCTTAAAACTAAGGATTTTTGGAGTTCTTAAGTGTGTTTTGGTAGATATAATGCTCGTTTGCTACATGTGAAGGGAAGAGTATTGAAAATATAAGAAGACTAAAAAGTTGTTATTTTTTGGGCTAAAAGTCATGTCCCACGGGCATGGGATCCGCCATTGCCCATGCGAAGAGACTTCGGAATGAGACAACAGGAATTAGATGCAAAAAACCCATCCCACGACCAATTTGGGACGGGCTCGGAGCCATAATAAGACATCATAGTAGCTCATGGAAATGGACCAGAGGAACTAAAGTATAGAAGTGAAGTCTGACGCCCTACCACGATGCTTGTGAGACCCAAAATGGGATGTCGCACACGCCCGTTGGGATTGGACAGAGCCACTGGGACCTGAGATGATTTGGCCAACGGGTTGGCTATGATGCCCATGGCAACCACGATGGCTTGACAGCCTAGCCCATGGAAACAAGGTAGCGGGCCTAAAGCATAGAGTATAGAAGACCCTACAGGCACCCACGACCCCCGTGGCACCCACGACAGCCTGTGAGGGCCTGCCCGTCGGAAGTGACACATTCTAAGTCTCCTAGTTCTGTTAGGATTTGGTCTTTGTTGTCTATAAATACATTTCCTAGGGTTGTATTTCGAGGTGTCATGATAGTTATGCATTGTTAGGATATCATAACGTAATATTGAGACATCATAACATATTATTGAGATTTTATCCATACTTTTGAGAATTCAAGTCTTGTTCTTGATTATTGAAGTGTTCTTGAGAATTCAAGATTTTGGTTTTCTTTACTTGTCTTTGTAAGTTATAATCATGATCTCTTCATCAAAATTTGATTGTTTTCATACAACCATGAGTAGCTAAAACCACAACTAGTATTGTGGGAACCATGAAGGATTAACAAAGTAAGCTAAGTACTTAGTAATCCTAGGAAGGTGTTCATGCATGTACTGTTCTTCCTCTTTTTTTGATTGCTTTTTAACGGTTGCAAACATTAGAACTCTCCTTATTCCTTCTTGCTTTACCAAAGGGGTAATGAATGGCAATGGGGATTACACAATGGAGATTTGAGGCTACCAACCCTCACTTAATTAGCTTAAACTTGCTCATTGAAAGCTAATCTGGGATCACTGGTAAGGGTTAGCAGAGCAAATGCCCGTAGACTCACAAGTTGCGTTGTGACATTCTTCTATTTTCGTAAAAATCCGCTTAGGAGAACTTATTTTACTGATCTTGCATGCATATCACTAGATTAGATTACTGGTACAATTCCTTACTGCATTATGAACTCATGGGGAACACTTCCCTAGTCTCTTCTCTCATTGATTACAATACTTCCAAACTGTTACATTGTTACTTGTTTGAATCTTAGTTACAAATATTACTTTTACTTTTTTAAAAAAACCTCCTGGGAAATAAATGGCTAAGAGCGCGAACAAACATAGTTGACCCTAATCCTACCATATTCCCTGTGGGCTCAACCCCAACCTTGGTTGGGTTCTATATTTGAACATCGACTGCTTTATGCTTCTTTTGGAGGTGTAATTTGGGTTTATCAACTATAATACCAAGAATCTGACTCTAGAGATGCCGAGTATGGATAGACTAGAGTGGGAAGGCGTGTACAATTCTAAGCCAATGAAAATCATATCCTTTGTTCGGACTAGAAAGTTAGTGGGAAAGGGGTGTTCAGCCTTCCTAGCTCATCTCTGGGGTGTTAGTGTGGAGTCCTCTCCTATTGAGTCAGTCCATGTTGTTTTTGAGTTGCAGGAGGTATTTTCTATGGATTTGCCTTGTATGCCTCCGGACAGGGATATTGACTTTTGATTGATTTGGAGCCAAGAACTCACCGAATCTCTATTCCTCCTTATTGAATGGCTCCGTCAAAGTTGAGGGAACTCAAAACTCAGCTATAGGAACTACTTGATAAGGGATTTATTCATCCCAGTGCTTTACCTTGGGGTGCGCCGGTCTTGTTTGTTAAGAAGAACGATGGTAGCATAAGGATATATGGTTCAGGTAGTTGAAAAAGGTCACCATAAAAAATAAGTATCCCTTGCCCCCCATAGATGATTTATTTGACTAGTTGCAGGGTGCTTCAGTATTTTCCAAAATTGATTTGAGGTCACAGTACAATCAGCTGATGATTCGGCCTGAGGATATACCTAAGATGCCTTTCTGGACTTGGTATGAGCAATATGAGTTCTTGGTAATGTCATTTGGATTGATCAATGCGCTGGAAACCTTTATGATCTTTATGAATGGTATTTTCAAGTCATTCTTAGATTCTTTTATGATAATGGTTATTGATGACATTTTGATTTACTCCAAGAGCAAATAGGATCATGCAGGGCATCTTCGTATTATTTTTGGAATTTTAAAGGAGAAACAGTTGTATGCAAATTTTTGAAATACGAGTTTTGATTGTCTTTGGTTGCCTTCTTAGGGCATGTGATCTTGGAAAAAGGGGTGATGGTAGATCCCCCAGAAGATAGAGGCGTTTAAGAGTTGGGTTCAGCCTACCTCTGTGACCGAGGTTAGGAGCTTTGTAGGTCTTGCTAGCTACTATCGCAGGTTTGTCAAGAACTTTGCTTCTATTGCTACTCACTTGACAAGGTTGAGCAAAAATGAGGTGCCATTTGTTTGGTCTGACAAGTGTGAGGAGAGCTTCCAAAATCTCAAAATACATTTGACTACATCTCCTATTCTACCATTACCGGTTGAAGGTAAGGATTTTATGGTATATTGTGATGTTTTACATTCGGGTTTTGGTGTTGTGTTGATGTAGGATAGGAACATCATTGCTTATACTTCAAGGCAATTTAAGCCTCATGAAAATAATTACTCAACTCATGATTTTGAGTTGGCAACGGTGGTGTTTGCACTCAAGATCTGGAGGCACTATCTCTATGGTGTCAAGTGTGAGGTATTCACAGACCATCACATCCTGTAACACGTGTTTACTCAAAGGGATCTCAATTTGAGACAGAGAAAGTGGATGGAGTTGTTGAAAGATTATGATGTGACCATCTAGTATCACCCGGGTAAGGCTAATATGGTGGAAGATGCATTTAGCCGGAAAGCGGTAAGTATGGTCAATTTTGCCTATTTTGAGGTTTCAAAGTGACCCCTGGCTAGAGAGATTCAAACTGTAGCATCCAAGTTTATGCCATTTTGTATTTCTGAAAAAGGCGGAATGCTGGCTAACATTAAGGTAAAGTCAACATTTTGGATTATATTAAGGCTAAACAGTTTGAGGATGAGCAATGGAATAAACTCTGGAACAAGGTAGTGTCTGGTGAGGCTTCAAATGCCACCCTTGATACATGCGGAGTATTGTGGTTTAGAAAACAGGTATGTGTTCCTCGGGTTGGTGACTTGGTTTAAAATATGCTTATTGAAGCTCATGGTTCGCAATATTCTATTCATCTAGGAGTAACCAAAATGTATTGGGACTTGAGGTAGCTTTATTGGTGGCCTAGGATAAAGAAGGATATAGAAGAATATGTGTCCAAATGTCACAATTATCACCTGGTGAAGTCCGAACATCATAGGCCTGCGAGTTTGCTTCAACGGATGCCCATTCCTGAGTGGAAGTGGGAAAGGATAGCTGTGGACTTTGTGGTAGGTCTTTCTAAGACCTTGGGAAAGTATGACTCAATCTGGGTTATAGTTGATAGACTAACTAAGTCAGTGCACTTTATTCCGATTAGTTTGGATTACAACTTTAAGCAGTTGGCCAAGATTTACCTCAAGGAGATAGTGAGGTTGCATAGGGTGACACTTTCCATTATTTCAAACAGAGATACATAGTTTACTACTAAATTTTGGGGAAAGTTGCACGAAGAGTTGGGCACTCATCTCACTTTTAGCATAGCTTTTCATCCTCAGACTGATGGACAGTTGGAGAGGATGATTCAGTTGCTTAAGGACACGTTTAGAGCATGTGTGATTGACTTTGGAGGCCATTGGGTTTATTTATTGCTGTTGTGTGAATTCTTCTACAAAAATAGACATCACTCTAGTATTGACATGGCCCCATTCAAGGCACTCTATAGGAGGGGATATAGATCACCCATAGGATAGTTAGAGCTAGGTGATGTGAAACCCTTGGGCATTGATTTGGTGAAGAAAGCTCAGGAAAAAGGGAGAGGTATACAAACCAAGTTGTTGGCATCCAGGAGTAGGAAAAAGAAGTATGTATACCGCAAGGTTAGGGACATTTCATTTCAGATTGGTGAACAGGTTCTATCATTTCAGGTTGGTGGACATGTTCTAAATAAGGTGTAACCTATGAAAGGACTAATGTGGTTTGGTAAGAAGGGCAAGCTTAGACATTGATATATTGGTTTGTTTAAGTTTCTTAGAGATATGGGGCTGGTAGCGTATAGGCTGGCATTGCCAACTAGTTTGTCAGAAGTCCATATGGTATTCCATGTATCCATGGTGAAGAGATACCATGGGGATGTGGATTAAATCATCAAATGGGATTCAATCTTTCTAGATAAGGATCTTACCTACAAGGAGGAGCCAATTGCTATTCTTGATTGGGATGTCCGGAAGCTAAGAACAAAGGAGATCAAATCAGTAAATGTTCAATGGAAGCATCATCAGGTTGAATAAGACACTTGGGGAATTGAAAAGGACATACGGGAGAAGTACCCTCACTTGTTTAAGGATTTAGGTACAAATTCTTCTTGACTAAGCTCTTTTCTTGTTTGATCCCGAATGATGGGTAAATTAGTATTTGTTGTAACAAACCTTTCCATCCGTTACGGGTGAGCCAATAGTGCAAGAAATTGGGATAGAAATTTCTTGTAATGACCCTTCCGGTTATTTCAACGTATACGTTTTCCATGAACCGTTAGAGCTTGTTTGTAGCGGCCCCAAGTCACTTAAGTCTCGTCAGGACCAGTATTTCGGTGTCGGGCCCATTTGTTTGGTCGCATTATAAGTTTTGAAGCCAAGCAAGTCGGCAAAAGTTATCGTAAGATCTTTAATAAATTTTCTGAACTTTGGGTAAAATGTATCGGAGCTTTTCTCTCAATATATAAAGGGTTAGAAGTCCCCCAAAATACCAGATCGAAGGTCTACGAGTCTAGTTTCCAACGCACAAAACGTCACATCCAACTAAACTCGGAGTAGAAAGTTATGACTATTTTACCGCGGACTGTCTGGCAGGAACCGGGTTGCGAACCGGGTCGCGAACCGGGTCAGCTCAAAACCGATTTAAAGCCTCAACTTAACGTTTTAAAATGCCATTTCAGTTCTGAAACAGTGAGAAAACATAAGGGAGTGTTCCAAGAGAGTTCTTGAGTATCGAAATCGTGCGTACTTGAAAATATCTAATTTAAAAGTCGAAAGTGGTAGAAAATTATATTATTATTACCTTTTCAAAATATTTTAAAGGTTTATGAAAAATAATTTTGTTACGATATAATTGTATATGTATTTATTTTATAAAGTTTTTATACATTGTAATATTTTAATGGAAATAGTAAATTTATTTATGTTGGAAATTATTATTATAATATAGTAGGTTTTATTGAAAATAATTTTCTATTAGTTATGGTATATTTAAAAAGTTATATTTATTTTATCACGAACCTATGCAATACCCGAATATATATGTAATGAGATAAATTAATATTGGGTTGACACCACATTTACACGTGGTGTCCCTTACAGAAGTCATCAAATGACTAATTGATTATGTATATATAAATTTCATTAATTAAGTGATAAGTATGGGACTATTTTAATGAATGGAGGAACCACTAAATTGCTGGAAAATTGTTTTGCACATATTTCATAGAAGAAGTCTATAAATTCTTTCATTTCCCCTCTCGTTTTTTTTATTCTTCTTCATTTATGTCATCAGGGAGTATCTACGTAAGTTTCTTCCAATATGTTTCGTATGATGTGAAACCAAATTTCAGTAAAGGAAACATTTGTACGTTGTAATTAATTATCGATAGGAAATCCATTATCTAGTTTTGAAGCTTCTCGGAGATGTTCAAGCTTGTCGTCGGACGACAGGTAGGTTACGGTTTATTTTCCCTAGACTCCGCATATATAGGATAAAATTGTATCAATGGGCATCCTTGGGTTGGTTTATTAGGTTGGTACCACAGACCTCGACCGCTTATTTCATGCCCGCCTACTTTTGTTCCTCCGTTTCTTGTAGTATTTGCCGATATATTTTATTTACCCTTGTGGTCCTATGAGACCTTGTTGACTCTGGAACATAGAAGGTGGGATTTTGGGAATGTCCGCGAGTCCCGGGCATAGAATTATCCTTCTAGGCTGGTTGTGCTTGCTGAGTAGCTGTGTGCTTGTGCAGGGTCGATAGGTTGATTGTGAGCTGCTGGGCAGCTATTGTGTGTGATCATACCATTTCCATGCATATAAAGAGGTTTTACCCATGTTTTACTATGGTTTTGGCTTCGGGCCTACTGGCACTATTTTTTAAACCTTGCATGGCCCGGGGGCCCATTTTTTATGGAAACAATTTGGAAATGGTTTGATTTAACTTGTGAATATTCCTGGATAAAAGGAAGTAAAATTATGTTTTAAACCACCAGTTTTACGATTAACGCTAGACTCGGCAGGGCCGGGGTGCTAGTTGAGTTTTCTTGCTACTTGAGATGATTTTAGCCTCGGTTGGACTGAGAACCTGAGATGACTTTCTACTATTTAGACCCGGTTATGCCCGGGCACCCTTGGAGGGGTTTTAGAGACATTTTCCTACTACTTTAGTCCTGGACAGGGTCTGGGCATGCGTATTCGAGACTGGGTGTCTATCCTGAACCCGGACTTGCTTCCGGATGACATGTTTTGATACTGAGTTTTAGTATGGGGTCTGGGACCTCCATGGACCTTGCCATCTGTGCCAGGGGCTACGGGCTGCGTGTGCCGGAGGATGGGTATATGGTGGAGTAGAGGTATACGGGCAGTGTCCTTCCATGAAACCTACCTGCTGGGCCGAATCGGCACCGGAGGAGGTACATACAAAGATACTATTTCACTTGAGATCTTCATGCATCATATCATTCATTGTTTGAGGCTCCACCCTTGTTTGTTGTTTGTTGATTGTACGGTCCGGTAGTATGGGATGCCGAAGGGTTTGTTTTCAGTTGTTTGTGTTCCTCGGTTGTATGGGCGGCCGGGGGACTGTAAGTAGAATTTTGCTATTTACTTACAGAATTGTTCCCTGTTACGGTTAAGTATGAAATTGGTTACTGCTAGACTATTAGTTTCTGGATTTGAGATTGATATGATTAGTTGAGTTTGATTCATGTCTCTGAGCATGCCTATCATTACTCTCGCTCTTCTTCTTACATTTGAGGTTACCGGTATACCGTCCATTCTGTAAACTTATTTTGTATACACTGTTGTTGCAAGGATCCCAGGTGCGTTGATTCTTACTTTCACCTGTGCCTTTGGTGTGTATATTCTGCTTACTAGCCTCATCTGTGGTTCTGTTGATTTCCCTCTGGGCTCGTTCCTGTGTACCTTTCGTTGATTTCTGTGACTACTTGCTTCTATTCTGTCTATTACTGCGCTTTTATCTTATATGTGCCCAGTCGGCCTATGATACCTACTGGGTACCTTATGCTTCGCATTTGGTGCTCACCCCTACCCCCTGCATCTTTGGGTGCAGATCCTAGCGGGGGCCATCGTCGTTAGACCATTGTGAATCGTGCTTGGAGATCTGTTGGAGACTACTTCAGGCTGAGGGTGAGCTCTTGGCGATCGGAGCTTAGCTTTAGTTTATTTTTTGCTTCATGTACTCTATTATCATTCAGAGACATCTGTATATATAGTTTTGGTTTATTTGCACTCCATGTATGTAGTTTGGCTCTATACTATGATACCAGGTCTTGGGGTTTGGTTTAGTTTTCGCATATGTATATATTTATATCCCTGTTATCTATTTTATTTGTCTTGTTCCTCTATTTGCTAGATAGTAGCCCATTACTAACTGTTCTGGGCTACGGGGATTGGTTCACCTACCGGCGGTTGTAGGTGCCATCATGACCGAGAAATTGGGTCGTGACAAATATAAACAACTCAGTATTACAAAAACTGATAATGACAAATTAAATAAGTTAATTAATACCATATCTAAAATAGAATATAAATACATTAAATACTTAAAGAAACAATGACTAATAACAATAACAAACACAGACAAAAGCTTAAAGAAATGATTACAGAAAAAAGACAAGAAATAAAACATAGACAAAATAAATGGTTACAGAAAAAAGACAAGAAATAAAACTTAGACAAAATAGACTAAACACTAATATATTTGCAGGAGTTTGCCATAAATCCCTATTAGCACAAAGAAGAGTTATATTAGAATTACAATTACAAATAGACAGTCTAGAATATAAATACCAACATAATTTATAAATGAATAAAGAAGAATTCGCATTAGAAGAAAAAACATATGTAAATCCGGAAGGATTAAAGATAACAATAGTATTTTCTAATTTAGGAAGAAGATATAAAAAAATAGGAGATAATCTAAATTTAATGCTAGAAAAAGAAACGGTAAAATTAGAAGATAAATTAACCGCAATGGTTAGAATAACAAAAGAAAATGAAAAAATAGATAGGAAACGAGAAATTGAAAAAATACAACAACAAACAAAAGAAAAAATACAACGAATAGAAGAAGTAAAAAATACTAAAATAATAGAACTAGAAAAAGAATTAGAAGTGCTAAAACAATTATATGCAAGTAAGCAAAAAGAAAAAGAAAAACGTAGAGAAGAGGAACAAGAGTTAAAATTGACAAATGAAATAGAAAAATTTAAATTACAATTAGAAGAAGAACAAGACAATCTACCAAAAATAAGCATAGATGAAATAAGCGAAGAAAGTGATAATGATAATAATCTAGGAGAAAACTATTCGGAAACAAGTGAAACATATACCGAACTAATAGAAAAAACGGAAAAAGCAAAAATAAATCCAGAAATAAATACAGGAGATATGAGCACTGATGATAAACCAAGTACATCAGGAGTAAAGAATCCAAAGCAATTAAATCCAAGCTACTATAGGACAGACTATAATTCATATGATAAAAATAAAACGTTATGGGAAAAAAGGCCGAATAAGAAATGGACACCAAGGCAGATAACTGAACAAAATAATTTTTTAGATCTAGATTGTATAGTAGATATAAATAAAACAATTCAATTATGGACAAGATATATCTCAAAACAATTAATAGACAATAAAATATCGATAGCTGAAACACCAGGATATATAGAAAGAACACTCATAGGAACGGTAAAATTATGGTTACAAAATTTAACAAATGAAAGTCTAGAAACATTAAAAAGTGATAAAAAATACGATGGAACAGATGCTACAACAGCTACGGAAATATTATTTAAATATGAAATAGCAATAAGAAATGAATTTGGTAGTATGACGACGGAAATAGAAGAACAAAATAAAGAAAAAATTATAAACAGAAATTTAATGTCAAAATTAGCAATATGTAATATGTGCTATCTAGATGAATATACTTGTGCATTTAAAGACTATTATTACAAAGGAACATATAATCCAGATGAAAGTAAAGAAATAAGAAAATTATATTTTACTAAATTACCAGAACCTTTTAGTTCAAAAATAATAAAAAATTGGAATGAAGCAGAATTAGTAGATACTCTAGGAGCTCGAATAAAATTTTTACAAAATTGGTTTATGGAATTATGTGAAAAATACAAAGAAAATATTAAAATGGATAAAATATTAGTAAGAAATTTAGCATGTTGTAAAGATAGAACAGCACCCCAATTCGGATGCACAGATAAATATTATAAAAAACATAAGAAAATAAAAAGATATAGTAGTAAATATAAACCATATAAATCAAAATATAAGTATAAAAAACCAAGAAGAAGATATTATGTAAAAAATTACAAATATAAAAAACCATATAAAACAAAAAAAAAATTAACGGAATGTACTTGTTACAATTGTGGAAAACTAGGACACTTAGCTAAAGATTGCAAATTACCAAAAAATCCAAAGAAAAAACAAATTACCAAAATAATAATAGGAGATGATAAATATACACAAATGGAATATATAGATTATGAATTAGAAAGTGAAGACAGTATATATGAATTATCAGAAAATGAATTATCAGAAAACGAAAATGAAAACGATATAAATAATAATATAGAAGAATCGGAAGAAGAAAATTATGACTGAAAAAGATGTACGGATAATACAACAAGAAGAACACCAAGATGAACAATCCTCAGAACAAAAAATAATATTTGACACCTATATATTTGAACAAATAAAGGGAAAAGAATTAGATCTAAGCATAGATAAAATATTAGAGGTACCAACAATAAAAAATTGGTTTAAAAGACAAAAAGAAGAATATTATGTAATAAGCCAAAGAGAACATATAATAGATTGTAAATACATTAAAGGTAAAGCTAGAATACCAATCTTAAAAAAAAAAGTACTAAATAAAGAAATACAAGATATAAAAGCAAAAAATCCAATAAAATACGTACATTTAGGAGGAACATAAATATTAATAAAAGCATGTTTTAGAGAAGGAATAGATACCCCTATAGAAATATACTTAGCGGATGATAGAATTATACAACCTATAGAAAAAAGGGTAATAAGTGCAGTAAAAGGAAATCTAATATACCAAAAATTTAAATTCATAATAAGTGCAAATTATTCAGTAGCAATAGATGATAAAAATATAGATAGATCATTAGTTTTATACTGAAAAATGTCGGGAATAGAACTAGCACCCGGAAGTAAGATATTTACGGCAAGATGTAAAAACTTATACATCCTTACAACAAAACATAAAATAACAGCTAGAAATAAAATAAATAGAATTAAAATAGAAAATCCATTTGAAAGAATAGTATCAATTATAGATAATAATGATTATAGTTACGCAGAAATGGACATCGACGAAGACTTAGAAATAGTAAAGGAAAGAATAGAAACGTCAAAACGAACAGGTAATGAAATACCGGAAACATCATCAAGAATGAGTACATCAAGAAGGATAAGTTATGTAACTCCACCAAAATTAATAGAAGAAATAAAACCATATCATTACTACATAACAGAATTAATGGACCAAAGGAAATATTTAATATTAATAAATACAGGACAACAAGAAAATTATATTGCAAGAGAATTAATACCAGAAAAAGAAATAATAACAAATGAACAACAATGTTCGGAATTACCAAAAGCATTAAGACAAATTGAAGAAACAACCGAAAAAGAATTAATTATTGGAGGAATACCAATATTAATAAATTTCAAAATATATCAAGGAGATAAAAATATCACGCTAGGAGCAAAGTGGTTAGAAAAAGTTAAACCATATAACCTAGAAGATAAGCAATTAACAATAAGTTATGAAAATAAAAAGGTAGTAATCAAAAGAACCTTAATATGATAAAATAATAAGTTAACATAATAAATGACAAAAATATATATACTTGCCAAGATAATAGTAGAAGGATACTATAATAGATATTATACACCTATGATGGATACAGGAGCAGAAGCTAACATGTGTAAACATAACTGTCTACCAGAAGATAAATGGGAAGAATTGAAAACACCCTTAGTAGTAACGGGATTTAACAATGAAGGAAGTATGATAACACATAAAGCAAGGAATCTAAAAATACAAATATGGGATAAAATACTAACCATAGGAGAAATATATAGTTATGAATTTACAAATAAAGATATATTGCTAGGAATGCCATTCTTAGATAAATTATTCCCACATATTATAACAAAGACACATTGGTGGTTTACTACCCCATGTGGACAAAGAGTAGGAGCAAAAAGAGTAAATAATAAATTAAGAAAAACAACACCATGGATCAAAGGAAGTGAGAAAATTACCCAAAAACTAGAAAATATAACACCAAGCAACCATAAAATAGAAATAATCATATTTTCTATAAATAAGATAAAATTACTCCAAGATAAATTAGAACTACTATATAATGACAACCCCTTACAAGGATGGGAAAAACATAAAACAAAAATAAAAATTGAACTAATAGATGAAAATAGTATAATAATGCAAAAACCTTTAAAATACAATTTTACAAACCTAACAGAATTTAAAATGCATATACAAGAATTATTGGACAATAAATATATACATGAAAGTAACAGCAAACACACTAGTCCAGCATTTATAGTTAATAAACACAGTGAACAAAAACGAGGAAAAAAGCAGAATGGTTATAGATTATAGAAATTTAAATGCAAAAACAAAAACATATAATTATCCAATACCAAATAAAATACTAAAAATCAGACAAATACAAGGATATAACTATTTTAGTAAATTTGACTGCAAATCAGGATTTTACCATTTAAAACTAGAAGATGAATCTAAGAAACTAACAGCATTTACAGTACCACAAGGATTTTACGAATGGAATGTATAACTTTTGGATATAAAAACGCACCAGGTAGATACCAACATTTTATGGACAGCTACTTCAACCAATTAGAAAATTGCATAATATATATAGATGATATACTATTATATTCCAGGACAGAGGAAGAACATATAAAATTACTAGAAAAATTTATACACATCATAGAGATATCAGGAATTAGTTTAAGTAAAAAGAAGGCAGAAATAATGAAAAATCAAATAGAATTCTTAGGTATACAAATAGATAAAAATGGAATAAAAATGCAAACGCATATAGTACAGAAAATAATTAATTTAAATGAAACACTTGACACAAAAAAGAAGCTACAATCATTTTTAGGATTAGTTAACCAAGTAAGAGAATATATCCCTAAATTAGCAGAAAACTTAAAACCACTGCAGAAAAAATTAAAGAAAGATGTAGAATACCATTTTGACGAAAAAGATAAAATGTATATAAAAAAGATTAAAAATTTATGTAAAGAACTACCAAAACTATATTTTCCAAATGAAAAAAGGCAATTCACATACATAGTAGAAACTGATTCTAGTGATCACAGTTATGGAGGAATTCTCAAATATAGATATGATAATGAAGAAATTGAACATCATTATAGATATTATTCGGGATCATACACGGAACCACAATTAAAATGGGAAATAAATAGAAAAGAACTATTTGGGTTATATAAATGTTTATTAGCATTTGAGCCATATATTGTTTATAATAAATTTATTGTAAGAACAGATAATACACAAGTAAAGTGGTGGATAACGCGAAAAATACCAGACTCGGTGACAACGAAGGAAATAAGAAGGCTTATATTAAATATACAAAATTTTACATTTACAATTGAGGTAATAAGGACTGACAAAAATGTTATTGCAGACTACCTATCAAGACAAAGGTACCCAAACTGAGCCAGAAGATAATACAATGAATAAGATACTCGAAGCCATTACTACACTTTGTACTAAAGTGGATAGTATGGATGAAGAGATAAAAAAGCTAAAGACTAATGAAGTTAATCTGAAGTCTAAGGCTAAAGATAGCAGTCCCCAGGAAGACTATAAACGCCAGGAGCTAGAAGGAGACGTTGGGAAACTCCGAAAAACCCAAAACAATTTATTTGCTAATAATGCAGGTACAAGTGCAGGTACAAGCGGACAACCTACAAAACCACAATACAAAAATACCAATTTAAATACAATGTTCACAAACCCATTTACTCAAAAAATACAAAGACCAGTCATGGTACCACCCCAAATAAATACATACGCAGCAAGTTTACAACAAGAGAAAAAGATATACAACCATTTGTCCCAAAACTACATACAAAACATATACAAAATCCAGGCATATTTAAACCTAAACCCAAGATCAGTTACAACTACAGACCCAACCCAAGACTACATAACCCAAAAATTACAAAGATATAACAGACTCATTGCACAGCCAAAAACAAATTCGAACTTAGTCAAAACATGTTACCATTATGGACTACTTAGTACAGTATATACATATGACGGAGAAGAGCTACAAGGAATACCAGAAATACACCAAGCATTTCTAACCTACAAAAGAGTTACGAAAGGAAATTTATTCTATGTGAAATTTTATACAGCACCAGCAGAGATATTATATGACGAAATAAAACCAGTGATCCAAGTTGTAAAACTGGGATTGACAAAAAACATGATATTACCAGACGATATAATAACACAACCAGAAATACCTATGATCGAAATACCCAATTTCTATGTAAACAAACGAATTATTGGAATTTCAACCATTATTCAAGAGCTAGCAGATAATTACTTAAATGGAAACACAATATGGAGCTACTACGCCAGAGACCAATAAATGATTTATTCAAATTCAAGAAGTGTAAGAGAAGCAGATATGGAAGAAGTCCAACAACTGATATTATCATTACTTTAACCAGAAGAGAAACCGACGACAAGAGCATTGAAGAATGAATTTATTTCTCAAAATCTATTAACAAGATACTGCAAGATAATTAGTCATAAATATCCAGATCATCGTTGTTCAAAATGCAATGGAGGAGATATGATAGAGATACCATATTTACAGCTGGAATGAAGATATGTGGAAAAGAGAAAAAGACGACAAAAAAGGAAATAGTGAAGGCACAGATATGTGAAAGAAAGAAAGAAAGTCAAAGAGAAATAATGCCACGTTTTGTCTACCATAGATAGGATTAGATAGATGTCATTGTCAATGTCACTGTCAGTTATTTAAAGTTTTTGTACCATATTGTAAAAAAGTCATAAAATAAGGGACAGATGTAAAAATAGGAACAATATAATTTTTGTTTTATTATAAAAAGTCGTAAAGTAAATAGTAAGAGTCATTCATGAACAGTAAAGGTCGTTCATGAAAGGTCATTTGTGAATAGTAAGAGTCATATGTAAATAGTAAGAGTCGTTTTTTCCTTCTATAAAAGGAGGGAAGAGGATGTAGGATAGGATATCATATGAGCAATCAGATCAGCAAAAAATCAGAGAAAATCCCTCACCTCTTAATTCCTCACTTGTAAACCTTCCATATACATAAATAAAATATATCTTTCAAGAAAGCTATGGAGCATCTAGACGAGCTAAAAAATCAGGTATACTTATTCATAGTCATGTATAGCTAAACTTTTATATTCCTTATAATCTCTTTTATATCATAACTGTTTATCATGTTTTAGTACTGTTATAAAGAACATCTTAAGAAGGCTTGCCATGGCTAAATATTGCTGAGAGTAGTTAAGCCCAGACTATGCCATCCTAAGGTCGAAACCAGTAGGCAAGGAGGCCGTTTAGGGGAGTAGACAGAGTTGAGGCGCTGTTAGGGTAAACGATTGAAGCAAGAAAAGCATGGTAGTGGCTAGAAGAGATTGTTCAAAATAACTTATTAAAAGATGATGAACTTTATGATAAACAGAGAGATTAGAGGGAATATGTTTAGTGAAAAACATGACAAGAATAAATACTGATTTAATGAGTAATAATAAGTACTTAATAAATGATGATAATAATTATAAAATACTCATATTATATATCCTTAAACAACTTAATAACGATATTAGGAGAAAAATCTACGATATTTTAGTTACTTTTGAGATAATAGAAATAATGGAACAAAGATGGATAGAACTAATTATACCAGATGATATAGATAACTTAGATTTATACGAACTAGATTTATATTCGGATCAATAAAAGCATTTAATCAAAATATGAATACAGAATCATTTGAAAAATGGAGACACACCAAAGAACTAATAGATTTCCAAATATACCTAATAAAACAAAATTTAGATATTTATTTAGAAACAGGAGATACTAAATTTTTAAAATATATAAAAAATAATATAATAAACCTTCAAGAATCACATATAAAAGAAAAACAATTATACGAAGCAACTTTCTCACATAAAAATAACAGCAAATAATGGACTCAACTACAAAAATGGATGAATCTACCCACGACCTAAAAATAATAAGTAACCCCTCAAAATACCAAATATTCTTTAAAGATAAAATATTAATCACTATCATTAAAACAGTTAATCTTAACAGAGATTTACAACAAATTATACTTGATAAAATCATTAATTCTACAGAAGATTTTTGGCCATACGAATCAGATATATATCCAGATATAGACTCAATTAAAAATAATGAATAAAAACACTTCCGCACACATACCGCGCACTGGTACTCCAATTTTGTTTTATTATAAAAAGTCGTAAAGTAAATAGTAAGAGTCATTCATGAACAGTAAAGGTCGTTCATGAAAGGTCATTTGTGAATAGTAAGAGTCATATGTAAATAGTAAGAGTCGTTTTTTTCTTCTATAAAAGGAGGGAAGAGGATGTAGGATAGATATGAGCAATCAGATAAGCAAAAAGAAATCCTTCACCTCTCAATTCCTCACTTGTAAACCTTCCATATACATAAATAAAATATATCTTTCAAAAAAGCTATGGAGCATCTAGACGAGCTAAAAAATCAGGTATACTTATTCATAGTCATGTATAGCTAAACTTTTATATTCCTTATAATCTCTTTTATATCATAATTGTTTATCATGTTTTAGTACTGTTATAAAGAACATCTTAAGAAGGCTTGCCATGGCTAAATATTGCTGAGAGTAGTTAAGCCCAGACTATGCCATCCTAAGGTCGAAACCGGTAGGCAAGGAGGCCGTTTAGGGGAGTAGACAGAGTTGAGGCGCTGTTAGGGTAAACGATTGAAGCAAGAAAAGCATGGTAGTGGCTAGAAGAGATTGTTCAAAATAACTAATTAAAAGATGATAAACTTTATGATAAACAAAGAGATTAGAGGGAATATGTTTAGTAAAAAACATGACAAGAATAAATATCGATTTAATGAGCAATAATACGTACCTAATAAATGATGATAATAATTATAAAATACTCATATTATATATCCTTAAACAACTTAATAACGATATTAGGAGAAAAATTTACGATATTTTAGTTACTTTTGAGATAATAGAAATAATGGAACAAAGATGGACAGAACTAATTATACCAGATGATATAGATAACTTAGATTTATACGAACTAGATTTATATTCGGATCAATAAAAGCATTTAATCAAAATATGAATACAGAATCATTTGAAAAATGGAGACACACCAAAGAACTAATAGATTTTCAAATATACCTAATAAACAAAATTTAGATATTTATTTAGAAACAGGAGATACTAAATTTTTAAAATATATAAAAAATAATATAATAAACCTTCAAGAATCACATATAAAAGAAAAACAATTATACGAAGCAACTTTCTCACATAAAAATAACAGCAAATAATGGACTCAACTACAAAAATGGATGAATCTACCCACGACTTAAAAATAATAAGTAACCCCTCAAAATACCAAATATTCTTTAAAGATAAAATATTAATCACTATCATTAAAACAGTTAATCTTAACAGAGATTTACAACAAATTATACTTGATAAAATCATTAATTCTACAGAAGATTTTTGGCCATACGAATCAAATATATATCCAGATATAGACTCAATTAAAAATAATGAATAAAAACACTTCCGCACACATACCGCGCACTGGTACTCCAATTTTGTTTTATTATAAAAAGTCGTAAAGTAAATAGTAAGAGTCATTCATGAACAGTAAAGGTCGTTCATGAAAGGTCATTTGTGAATAGTAAGAGTCATATGTAAATAGTAAGAGTCGTTTTTTTCCTTCTATAAAAGGAGGGAAGAGGATGTAGGATAGATATGAGCAATCAGATAAGCAAAAAGAAATCCTTCACCTCTCAATTCCTCACTTGTAAACCTTCCATATACATAAATAAAATATATCTTTCAAAAAGCTATGGAGCATCTAGACGAGCTAAAAAATCAGGTATACTTATTCATAGTCATGTATAGCTAAACTTTTATATTCCTTATAATCTCTTTTATATCATAATTGTTTATCATGTTTTAGTACTGTTATAAAGAACATCTTAAGAAGGCTTGCCATGGCTAAATATTGCTGAGAGTAGTTAAGCCCAGACTATGCCATCCTAAGGTCGAAACCGGTAGGGAGTAGACAGAGTTGAGGCGCTGTTAGGGTAAACGATTGAAGCAAGAAAAGCATGGTAGTGGCTAGAAGAGATTGTTCAAAATAACTTATTAAAAAATGATAAACTTTATGATAAACAAAGAGATTAGAGGGAATATGTTTAGTAAAAAAACATGACAAGAATAAATATCGATTTAATGAGCAATAATACGTACCTAATAGATGATAATAATAATTATAAAATACTCATATTATATATCCTTAAACAACTTAATAACGATATTAGGAGAAAAATCTACGATATTTTAGTTACTTTTGAGATAATAGAAATAATGGAACAAAGATGGACAGAACTAATTATACCAGATGATATAGATAACTTAGATTTATACGAACTAGATTTATATTCGGATCAATAAAAGCATTTAATCAAAATATGAATACAGAATCATTTGAAAAATGGAGACACACCAAAGAACTAATAGATTTCCAAATATACCTAATAAAACAAAATTTAGATATTTATTTAGAAACAGGAGATACTAAAATTTTAAAATATATAAAAAATAATATAATAAACCTTCGAGAATCACATATAAAAGAAAAACAATTATACGAAGCAACTTTCTCACATAAAAATAACAGCAAATAATGGACTCAGCTACAAAAATGGATGAATCTACTCACGACTTAAAAATAATAAGTAACCCCTCAAAATACCAAATATTCTTTAAAGATAAAATATTAATCACTATCATTAAAACAGTTAATCTTAACAGAGATTTACAACAAATTATACTTGATAAAATCATTAATTCTACAGAAGATTTTTAGCCATACGAATCAGATATATATCCAGATATAGACTCAATTAAAAATAATGAATAAAAACACTTCCGCACACATACCGCGCACAGGGACTCCAAAAATGGTATCAGAGCATATAGGAGTTATTAGTAAGAAAGAGCATATAGGAGTTATTAGTAAGAAAGAGCATATAGGAGTTATTAGTAAGAAAGAGCATATAGGAGTTATTAGTAAGAAAGAGCATATAGGAGTTATTAGTAAGAAGATAAGAAAATTGAGAAGAAAATTAAAGAGCTTATACCCAGAATATAAACAACTCAGTATTACAAAAACTGATAATGACAAATTAAATAAGTTAATTAATACCATATCTAAAATAGAATATAAATACATTAAATACTTAAAGAAACAATGACTAATAACAATAACAAACACAGACAAAAGCTTAAAGAAATGATTACAGAAAAAAGACAAGAATTAAAACATAGACAAAATAGACTAAACGCTAATATATTTGCAGGAGTTTGCCGTAAATCTCTACTAGCACAAAGAAGAGTTATATTAGAATTACAATTACAAATAGACAGTCTAGAATATAAATACCAACATAATTTATAAATGAATAAAGAAGAATTCGCATTAGAAGAAAAAACATATGTAAATCCGGAAGGATTAAAGATAACAATAGTGTTTTCTAATTTAGGAAGAAGATATAAAAAAAATAGGAGATAATCTAAATTTAATGTTAGAAAAAGAAACGGTAAAATTAGAAGATAAATTAACCGCAATGGTTAGAATAACAAAAGAAAATGAAGAAATAGATAGGAAACGAGAAATTGAAAAAATACAATAACAAACAAAAGAAAAAATACAACGAATAGAAGAAGTAAAAAATACTAAAATAATAGAACTAGAAAAAGAATTAGAAGTGCTAAAACAATTATATGCAAGTAAGCAAAAAGAAAAAGAAAAACGTAGAGAAGAGGAACAAGAGTTAAAACTGACAAATGAAATAGAAAAATTTAAATTACAATTAGAAGAAGAACAAGACAATCTACCAAAAATAAGCATAGACCAAATAAGTGAAGAAAGTGATAATGATAATAATCTAGGAGAAAACTATTCGGAAACAAATGAAACATATACCGAACTAATAGAAAAAACGGAAAAGCAAAAATAAATCCAGAAATAAATACAGGAGATATGAGCACTGATGATAAACCAAGTATATCAGGAGTAAAGAATCCAAAGCAATTAAATCCAAGCTACTATAGGATAGACTATAATTCATATGATAAAAATAAAACGTTATGGGAAAAAAGGCCGAATAAGAAATGGACACCAAGGCAGATAACTGAACAAAATAATTTTTTAGATCTAGATTGTGTAGCAGATATAAATAAAATAATTCAATTATGGATAGGATATATCTCAAAACAATTAATAGACAATAAAATATCGATAGCTGAAACACCAGGATATATAGAAAGAACACTCATAGGAACGGTAAAAATTATGGTTACAAAATTTAACAAATGAAAGTCTAGAAACATTAAGAAGTGATAAAAAATACGATGGAACAGATGCTACAACAGCTACGGAAATATTATTTAAATATGAAATAGCAATAAGAAATGAATTTGGTAGTATGACGACGGAAATAGAAGAACAAAATAAAGAAAAAATTATACACAGAAATTTAATGTCAAAATTAGCAATATGTAATATGTGCTATCTAGATGAATATACTTGTGCATTTAAAGACTATTATTACAAAGGAACATATAATCCAGATGAAAGTAAAGAAATAAGAAAATTATATTTTACTAAATTACCAGAACCTTTTAGTTCAAAAATAATAAAAAATTAGAATGAAGCAGAATTAGTAGATACTCTAGGAGCTCGAATAAATTTTTTACAAAATTGGTTTATGGAATTATGTGAAAAATACAAAGAAAATATTAAAATGGATAAAATATTAGTAAGAAATTTAGCATGTTGTAAAGATAGAACAACACACCAATTCGGATGCACAGATAAATATTATAAAAAACATAAGAAAATAAAAAGATATAGTAGTAAATATAAACCATATAAATCAAAATATAAGTATAAAAAACCAAGAAGAAGATATTATGTAAAAAATTACAAATATAAAAACCATATAAAACAAAGAAAAAATTAACGGAATGTACTTGTTACAATTGTGGAAAACTAGGACACTTAGCTAAAGATTGCAAATTACCAAAAAATCCAAAGAAAAAACAAATTACCGAAATAATAATAGGAGATGATAAATATACACAAATAGAATATATAGATTATGAATTAGGGAGTGAAGACAGTATATATGAATTGTCAGAAAATGAATTATCAGAAAACAAAAGCGAAAACGATATAAATAATAATATAGAAGAATCGGAAGAAGAAAATTATGACTGAGAAAGATATAAGGATAATACAACAAGAAGAACACCAAGATGAACAATCCTCAGAACAAAAAGTAATATTTGACACCAATATATTTGAACAAATAAAGGGAAAAGAATTAGATCTAAGCATAGATAAAATATTAGAGGTACCAACAATAAAAAACTGGTTTAAAAGACAAAAAGAAGAATATTATGTAATAAGCCAAAGAGAACATATAATAGATTGTAAATACATTAAAGGTAAAGCTAGAATACCAATCTTGAATAAAAAAGTACTAAACAAAGAAATACAAGATATAAAAGCAAAAAATCCAATAAAATACGTACATTTAGGAGGAACAGAAATACTAATAAAAGCATGTTTTAGAGAAGGAATAGATACCCCTATAGAAATATACTTAGCGGATGATAGAATTATACAAAAAAAAGAAAAAAGTGTAATAAGTGCAGTAAAAGGTAATCTAATATACCAAAAATTTAAATTCATAATAAGTGCAAATTATTCAGTAGCAATAGATGATAAAAATATAGATAGATCATTAGTTTTATACTGAAAAATGTCGGGAATAGAACTAACACCAGGAAGTAAGATATTTACGGCAAGATGTAAAAACTTATACATCCTTACAACAAAACATAAAATAACAGCTAGAAATAAAATAAATAGAATTAAAATAGAAAATCCGTTTGAAAGAATAGTATCAGTTATAGATAATAATGATTATAGTTACGCAGAAATGGACATCGACGAAGACTTAGAAATAGTAAAAGAAAGAATAGAAACGTCAAAACAAACAGGTAATGAAATACCAGAAACATCATCAAGAATGAGTACATCAAGAAGGATAAATTATGTAACTCCACCAAAATTAATAGAAGAAATAAAACCATTTCATTACTACATAACAGGATTAATGGACCAAAGGAAATATTTAATATTAATAAATACAGGACAACAAGAAAATTATATTGCAAGAGAATTAATACCAGAAAAAGAAATAATAACAAATGAACAACAAAATTCGGAATTACCAAAAGCATTAAGACAAATTGAAGAAACAACCGAAAAAGAATTAATTATTTGAGGAATACCAATATTAATAAATTTCAAAATATATCAAGGAGATAAAAATATCACGCTAGGAGCAAAGTGGTTAGAAAAAGTTAAACCATATAACCTAGAAGATAAGCAATTAACAATAAGTTATGAAAATAAAAAGGTAGTAATCAAAAGAACCTTAATATGATAAAATAATAAATTAACATAATAAATGACAAAAATAGATATACTTGCCAAGATAATAGTAGAAGGATACTATAATAGATATTATACACCTATGATGGATACAGGAGCAGAAGGTAACATGTGTAAACATAATTGTCTACCAGAAGATAAATGGGAAGAATTGAAAACACCCTTAGTAGTAACGGGATTTAACAATGAAGGAAGTATGATAACACATAAAGCAAGGAATCTAAAAATACAAATATGGGATAAAATAATAACCATAGGAGAAATATATAGTTATGAATTTACAAATAAAGATATATTACTAGGAATGCCATTCTTAGATAAATTATTCCCACATACTATAACAAAGACATATTGGTGGTTTACTACCCCATGTGGACAAAGAGTAGGAGCAAAGAGAGTAAATAATAAATTAAGAAAAATAACACCATGGATCAAAGGAAGTGAGAAAATTACCCAAAAACTAGAAAATATAAAACCAAGCAACCATAAAATAGAAATAATCATATTTTCTATAAATAAGATAAAACTACTCCAAGATAAATTAGAACTACTATATAATGATAATCCCTTACAAGGATGGAAAAAACATAAAACAAAAATAAAAATTGAACTAATAGATGAAAATAGTATAATAATGCAAAAACCTTTAAAATATAATTTTACGGACCTAACAGAATTTAAAATGCATATACAAGAATAGTGGACACTAAATATATACAAGAAAGTAACAGCAAACACACTAGTCCAGCATTTATAGTTAGTAAACATAGTGAACAAAAACGAGGAAAAAGCAGAATGGTTATAGATTATAGAAATTTAAATGCAAAAACAAAAACATATAATTACCCAATACCAAATAAAATACTAAAAATTAGACAAATACAAGGATATAACTATTTTAGTAAATTTGACTGTAAATCAGGATTTTACCATTTAAAACTAGAAGATGAATCTAAGAAACTAACAGCATTTACGGTACCACAAGGATTTTACGAATGGAATGTATTACCCTTTGGATATAAAAACGCACCAGGTAGATACCAACATTTTATGGACAACTACTTCAACCAATTAGAAAATTGCATAATATATATAGATGATATACTATTATATTCCAGGACAGAGGAAGAACATATAAAATTATTAGAAAAATTTATACACATCATAGAAATGTCAGGAATTAGTTTAAGTAAAAAGAAGGCAGAAATAATGAAAAATCAAATAGAATTCTTAGGTATACAAATAGATAAAAATGGAATAAAAATGCAAACGCGTATAGTACAGAAAATAATTAATTATAATGAGACACTTGACACAAAAAAGAAGCTACAATCATTTTTAGGATTAGTTAACTAAGTAAGAGAATATATCCCTAAATTAGCAGAAAACTTAAAACCACTGCAGAAAAAATTAAAGAAAGATGTAGAATACCATTTTGACGAAAAAGATAAAATGCATATAAAAAAGATTAAAACTTTGTGTAAAAAACTACCAAACTATATTTTCCAAATGAAAAAAGGCAATTCACATACATAGTAGAAACTGATTCTAGTGATCACAGTTATGGAGGAATTCTCAAATATAGATATGATAATGAAGAAATCGAACATCATTGTAGATATTATTCGGGATCATACACGGAACCACAATTAAAATGGGAAATAAATAGAAAAGAACTATTTGGATTATATAAATGTTTGTTAGCATTTGAGCCATATATTGTTTATAATAAATTTATTGTAAGAACAGATAATACGCAAGTAAAGTGGTGGATAACGCGAAAAATACCAGACTCGGTGACAACGAAGGAAATAAGAAGGCTTGTATTAAATATACAAAATTTTACATTTACAATTGAGGCAATAAGGACTGACAAAAATGTTATTGCAGACTACCTATCAAGACAAAGGTACCCAAACTGAGCCAGAAGATAATACAATGGATAAGATACTCGAAGCCATTACTACACTTTGTACTAAAGTGGATAGTATGGATGAAGAGATAAAAAAGTTAAAGACTAATGAAGTTAATCTGAAGTCTAAGGCTAAAGATAGCAGTCCCCAAGAAGACTATAAACGTCCGGAGCTAGAAGGAGACGTTGGGAAACTCTGAAAAACCCAAAACAATTTATTTGCTAATAATGCAGGTACAAGTGCAGGTACAAGCGGACAACCTACAAAAACACAATACAAAAATACCAATTTAAATACAATGTTCACAAACCCATTTACTCAAAAAATACAAAGACCAGTTATGGTACCACCCCAAATAAATACATAGGCAGCAAGTTTACACCAAGAGAAAAAGATATACAACCATTTGTCCCAAAACTACATACAAAACATATATAGAATCCAGACATATTTAAACCTAAACCCAAGATCAGTTACAACTACAGACCCAACCCAAGACTACATAACCCAAAAATTACAAGGATATAACAGACTTATCGCACAACCAAAGACAAATTCGAACTTAGTCAAAACATGTTACCATTATGGACTACTTAGTACAGTATATACATACGACGTAGAAGAGCTACAAGGAATACCAGAAATACACCAAGCATTTCTAACCTACAAAAGAGTTACAAAAGGAAATTTATTCTATGTGAAATTTTATACAGCACCAGCAGAGATATTATATGACGAGATAAAACCAGTGATCCAAGTTGTAAAACTGGGATTAACAAAAAACATGATATTACCAGACGATATAATAACACAACCAGAAATACCTATGATCGAAATACCCAATTTCCATGCAAACAAACGAATTATTGGAATTTCAACCATTATTCAAGAGCTAGCAGATAATTATTTAAATGGAAACGCGATATGGAGCTACTACGCCAGAGACCAATTAATGATTTATTCAAATTCAAGAAGTGTAAGAGAAGCAGATATGGAAGAAGTCCAACAATGGATATTATCATTACTTAAACCAGAAGAGAAATCGACGACAAGAGCATTGAAGTACGAATTTATTTCTCAAAATCTATTAACAAGATACTGCAAGATAATTAGTCATAAATATCCAGATCATCAATATTCAAAATGCAATGGAGGAGATATGATAGAGATACCAGATGTACAGCTGGAATGAAGATATGTGAAAAAGAGAAAAAGATGACAAAAAAGGAAATAGTGAAGGCACAGATATGTGAAAGAAAGAAAGAAAGTCAAAAAGAAATAATGACACGTTTTGTCTACCATAGATAGGATTAGATAGATGTCATTGTCAATGTCACTGTCAGTTATTTAAAGTTTTTGTACCATATTGTAAAAAAGTCATAAAATAAGGGACAGATGTAAAAATAGGAATAGTATAATTTTTGTTTTATTATAAAAAGTCGTAAAGTAAATAGTAAGAGTAATTCATGAATAGTAAAGGTCATTCATGAAAGGTCATTTGTGAATAGTAAGAGTCATTTGTAAATAGTAAGAGTCGTTTTTCCTTCTATATAAGGAGGTAAGAGGATGTAGGATAGCAGAGGAGCAAAGAGAAGAGAAGATCAGCAAAAAAAAAAAAAGAAATCCTTCACCTCTCAATTCTCACTTGTAAAAACCTTCCATATACATAAATAAAATATATCTTCTAAGTAAAAAAAAAAAAAAAAAAAAAAAACATTTTCGCCATCATCCTGGCCCCTCAGCTATATTACCTGGCTAATGCCAACGGTACTTTTTACTCCGAGGGAAACGTATACAAGGATGTAACACCGAGATCGGCGATTCATATGTATAGCTGAGCCATCACAGTAGGATAAACCTGACTGCTCTGATACCATTTTCGCCATCATCCTGGCCCCTCGATAAGTCTGTTATATCCTTGTAATTTTTGGGTTATGTAGTCTTGGGTTGGGTCTGTAGTTGTAACTGATCTTGGGTTTAGGTTTAAATATGTCTGGATTCTATATATGTTTTGTATGTAGTTTTGGGACAAATGGTTGTATATCTTTTTCTCTTGGTGTAAACTTGCTGCGTATGTATTTATTTGGTGTAATGACCCTTCCGGTCATTTCCACGTACAAGTTTTGAAGTCAAGCAAATTGACAAAAGTTATTGTA
This sequence comes from Jaltomata sinuosa, assembly GCA_003996215.1. Classification (NCBI taxonomy): domain Eukaryota; kingdom Viridiplantae; phylum Streptophyta; class Magnoliopsida; order Solanales; family Solanaceae; genus Jaltomata; species Jaltomata sinuosa. The sequence goes on along the minus strand of QJPP01000614.1, from coordinate 2,513 downwards.
AGATCTTTAACAAATTTCCTGAACTTTGGGTAAAATGTCTTTGGGCTTTTCTCCCAATATATAAAGAGTTAGAAGTCCCCCGAAATACCAAATCGAAGGTCTACGAGTCTAGTTTCCAACGCACAAAACCTCACATCCAAATGATCTCGGAGTAAAAAGTTATGACTGTTTTACCGCGGACTGTCTGGCAGAAAACGGGTTGCGAACCGGGTCGGGTTAAACTCGATTTAAGCCTCGACTTCACGTTTTAAGACGCCATTTCAGTTCCGAAATAGTTATAAAAAATAAGGAGGATCCCGAGATAATTCTTGAGCATCAAAATCGTGCGTATTTGAAAATACGTTATTTAAAAGTTGAATTTGGTAAAAATTATATTATTATTGCCTTTTCAAAATATTTTAAAGGTTTATGAAAAATATCTTTGACACGTTATAATTGTATATGTATTTATTTTATAAAGTTTTTATACATTGTATTATTTTAACGGAGATAGTAAATTTAGCTATGTTGAAATTTATTATTATAATATAGTAGGTTTTATTCAAAATAATTTTCTAATAATTATGGTATATTTAAAATATTATATTTATCTTACCACGAATTTACGAAATACCCGAATATATATATAACGAGATATATATTATTATGGTGGCACCACCACTTCCACGTGGAAGTGGTGGAGAGGTGCACCACATTTATGTGCACTAAACTTTGACACCTAGATAGCCACTAATCCTATCACTATGCTGCCAACTTAGTACCTATACATTTCTAAGCATTTTTAAGTCCCTTTTCATTTTCTACACATTAGAAGGAGATGCTGCACAGCAAGGCCACCTTCTACATACGTATACGGAGAGAATTAGGTGGAACTAGATATATTTTGACATTGTGTTTAATTTCGGGAAGGAAATCAATTGTCTACGTCAAGTTATTCAAGCCCGAGTTTGAGTTTGATTTCGTGTTGGGGATTTTTCGGAGAGGTTCAAGCTTGTCGTCGGACGACAGGTAGGTTACGGTTTAATTTCCCTAGACTCCGCATATATAAAATAAAATTGTATTAATGGGCATCCTTGGGTTGGTTTATTAGGTTGGTACCACAGACCTCGACCGCTTTATTCATGTCCGTCTACTTTTGTTCCTCCGTTGCTTGTAGTATTTGCCGATATATTTTATTTACCCTTGTGGTCCTGTGAGGACTTGTTGACTCTGGAACATAGAAGGTGGGATTTTGGGAATGTCCGCGAGTCCCGGACATAGAATTATCCTTCTAGGCTGGTTATGCTTGCTGAGTAGCTGTGGGCCTGTGCAGGGTCGGTAGGTTGATTGTGAGCTGCGGGGCAGCTATTGTGTGTGATCATACCATTTCCATGCATATAAAGAAGTTTTATCCGTGTTTTACTGTGGTTTTGGCTTCGGGCCTAGTGGCACTGTTTTCTAAACCTTGCATGGCCCGGGGGGCCCGTTTTTTATGGAAATGATTTGGAAATGGTTGATTTCACTTGTGGAGATTTTTGGGCAAGAAAGTAAAATTATGTTTAAAATCATCAGTTTTACGATTATCGCTAGACTCGGCAGGGCCGAGGTGCTAGTTGAGTTTTCTTGTTACTTGAGATGATTTTTAGCCTCGGTCGGACCGAGCACCTGAGATGACTTTTTACTATTTAGACTCGGTTACTCCCGGGCACCCTTGGAGGGGTTTATTTGAGATATTTTCCTACTATTTTTAGTCCTGGACAGGGTCTGGGCATGCATATTCGAGACTGGGTCTCTATCTTGATATCGAGACTGGGTCTCTATCTTGATACCAGACTTGCTTCCGGATGACATGTTCTGATACTGAGTTTTAGTATGGAGTCTGGGACCTCCATGGACCTTGCCATCCGGGCCAGGGGCTACGGGCTGCGTGTGCCGGAGGAGGGGTATACGGTGGAGTAGAGGTATACGGGCAGAGTCTTTCCATGGAACCTACCTGCTGGGCCGGATCGGCGCCGGAGGACGGTAAATACAGAGATACTTGGCAACTGAGATCTTCATGCATCATATCATTCATGGTTCGAGGTTCCACCCTTGTTTGTTGTTTGCTGATTGTACGCTCCGGTAGTATGGGATGCCGGGGGGTTTGTTTTCACTTGTTTGTGTTCCTCGGTTGTATGGGCGGCCGAGGGACTGTAGGTAGACTCTTTCTATTTACTTGTAGAATTATTTCCTATTATGGATAAGTAGGAGATTGGTTACTGCTAGACTGTTAGTTTCTGGATTTGAGATTGGTATGACTAGTTGAGTTTGATTCATGTTTCTGAGCATGCCTATTATTACTCTTTCTCTCTTCTTCTTACACTTGAGGTTACCGGTATACCGTCCATTTCGTAAACTTATTTTATATACACTGTTATTGCAAGGACCCCAGGTGCGTTGTTTCTTACTTTCACCTGTGCCTATGGTGTGTATATTCTTCTTACTAGCCTCACATGTGGTTCTGTTGATTTCCCTCGGGGCTAGTTCCTGTGTAT